>PVJO010017999.1:0-37834 GCA_004026905.1 Hystrix cristata | reverse complement strand
TGCAACTTGACCAGTCATTAAACTAAACTTAGAAAAGTGCTGCCCTTTCAAATGTCTCAGTGACGCAGAGAATTCCCTTTTCTTCGTAGGACTGTCTTCACTGAGCTTGTGGAAATCGCCCTCATTTTTATGACATTTTGGTCGTTCTTGGTTATCTACGCCCCCCGCTGGAAAAATTCAAAAGTATCACTTATTGCTTGTGGCGACCTTTAAGGAGTTTTACTGCAGAGGCTCGTCTACACACAGTATCACGGCCGTCAGAGTTTAGATCCCTGCTTTCGGATACGGAAATCGCGCCTCGGTGAGGTTAAATGAATCGCCCCGTCCCTCGGAGACGGGCCTCCTGACCACGGCGGGCTGGACGCCTGTCTCGGGGCTCTTTCCACTCGTCCCACCGACCCAACTCAGAAAAATCACTTTCTTTCCTCCCGGAGCAGAGGTGGTACCCAAAAAATAAATACAAAAACACTCTCAGCGAGAGCTAAAGGACGAGATTTACGAACCCTGAATAAGAGTCTAGTCTGTCCTCCGGGGACGTGAGGTTCAAACTGAGAGCAGGCTCGCACGCCTGCTAAGACACAGCTCTCCGCGGCTGTGCGGGCCACGCGCGCTGCGGGCCCTGGAGAGCGGCTGTGCCCCGCGTGACAGTGACAGGCCTCGGCTACATCGCGTCGCAGGCAGCAGCCCTGCGAAACAGCCCGCGCTGCGTCTAACCCAGCAGTGCTCGTTTCCACCGGGCTGGGGTGCAAGGCTCGTCGCCCTCCGTGCCAGGCTCCTGGCCGCAGCGGCGACAGCAGGTTCCTACGAGCCAGGCGCGACTCGGGCCGATGGCTCAGGGCGTTTGTGGGCAGCCGTAGTCCTGCCGTCCATCGGGCCGTGAAGCAGGCTGGCATTTGCCGAGCCACCGAGAGCCCGGCGGTTATTGCAGCCCCGGGAGCAGCCTGCGCTCGGCGGGAGGGGACCAGCGAGTCTGCTGCTAAAATAATTTCTCCCCAGTTAACACGAGCAATAGAAGATGATGAACGTTAATTTCTTTCGAGCTACCTTCATGAACGAGAGTATCCGACAAAATTGAGTATTTTACAGAAAGGTCAAGTACTGTTAACAAAGTTAATTCGACTTGGTATTTGCATGTTGCAGTCGTCTTCGCTCTGACTCAAGCACGGTTTGCTAGGAAGCCTTGGAGCTCACTGGATAGAGACGACAGAAACGCACTGTGACGTTTTTACCTGCTAACTTGGCACCAAAACACTCGCAATGTCAAGCTGGAAATTGACCATTACACTGCTTTTTACCACTGAATGTCCGTCAAAGGGAAGAAAGCCACGTCAAGCGGGAGGCAGGCAGAGAGATGGAAGCCTTCCTACCTCCACCTCTCGTCCCCGCGTGAAGCAGCAAATCAAAGGCAAGTTCAGAGCACTCCCTCCAAAGTCAACAGACACACAGTGCTGCTCTAGTAGGCCAAATTAAACCGATTTAGTACCCCACCTTCCCCGAACTGTATATCAAGGAATAAATCTCGTCACGTTAAAATATACAGAGATTTAAGGTAAATAAGGGTAAAAATCTCAAGTCAGAAATCAAACTTTTGTAACATAGATTCAGCCTAACCTATGTAATATCCACTTCCAAATTCATGAAAATAAGTCAATTTCCTGCTACTTACATTAATTTAAAAAGAACTAAAAACACTGATTTCCTTAGCAAACCTGTTCACACCTGAATGTTGTGGCCACTTGTGATTTGGCTAAAGGTGAATCAAGCCAGTTGCCAGCATAATGTTTTTAAACTATAAAAGACTACATCCTCTGGAGTTTTTGTGAAAATACAGACAAATATTTTCGTAAACTAGGAATCGCATGTGTGGTCTGATTTGTGAAACCCCAGAAAGATTTCTGAGAAGCCCTCACTCGTAGAGTCATCCATCAACTCCCTGCCCTCTCGGCAGCAATCTCGGCGTCAGGCCGAGTCACTTACTCGTTAGGCTGTCCCATCGGGTAGCCTCTCTTCTGGTCTACCAATAAGGAAAGAGACGGATGTTAGACTCTCATTAACAGGATGGTGAGGAGGCAGGAGCACTAAACCAACAGCTCACGACACCCTTTTCCTTAGGAGAAGACCGTGAGGGTCTCAGGCTCACCTGACATGCATCATGTTCAGGAAAAACCAACACCTTGCACTCGTCAGTCAATCATCCCTTACATCTCTGGTGCTAAATGTTTGTTAAAAAAAAAATACTGCAGACCCAGCACCCGCCAAAATACTGCAGAGTGTCACGTTATGAACGAAACTCACCTGGGTAACACTTTCAAGCTACCCCAAGTCTCCAGTGCCGCTTTTATCGCCAACTGAAAAACCAGTAAGTCTTAATTGTCTCCAAAGAACTCCAGCTGTGGGGCCTGCTACCCATCCAGGATCCTTATAAAAAGGCTCATGAAACAGTTTTCTAAGCATTATATTTATGCTGGGATTTAAATTTCAATTACAAAGAGAAATTATATCTACCATTTGATGCAAATGCATTTGAACACATTGTGACTATAAAGAAAAACCTGCTTAATCCCTTCATAAAAGGAGTAATTTTATAAAACTCTTATTGTTTCATAGACATAAAATGTGAATGACAATCAGCATCTTAAACCACATCCTGAGTCAGGAACACAAAACCTCATAATATTCTCAATGTTTTCTCCTTCCATTTACTCTCTACAACAAGCAGAGTGAAATGTGCCTCCCATATTTTAAAAGTAAAAATGGGCTTTATTATTCAATGATTTTGGAATCTCATGAATCTGCTGCTGTACGCTAAAGGCTTTCGCAACTGTGTGCAGTACTTGTTCATGTTAACAAACATTTCTCCAAATCTATCCTGTTTTGAAATTGAAATCTGAGCATTTTAAAAAGTTAAAAAATTTTCACTACTTAAAAATCTCCAATTGTTATGAAAATCTAATAACCCCTCAATTCTCCCTCCAATCTCAACCCAAATGGTGACCTCCAGCACTTCATTGTACTACTCTGCTGCAAAGGAGAAAAGACTTGGGTCATTTGTAGGAAAATGGATGCACCTTGAGACTATAATGTTAAGTGAAATAAACCAGACACACAATCGTGGTTTCTCTTATATGAAAAACTCAATACATAAAATGTGAAATAAAAGATAATAGGAAAAAAGAGAGAGAAAAGCCAGCATGGAAGGGTTGGGGATTTAGCTCAGTGGTAGAGCACTCACCTAGCAAGCACGAGGCCCTGAGTTCCATCAAAGCACCCAAAACCCAACCTGGACAATGTATCTAAAAGTGTACCTTGATTTAGTTAAATTATCTTATGTGTTTTGTATCATTTTTGGCCTATTAGTCTGGTTGTTAATCTGTATAGATGATAGTTAACTTTATAAGTGTTTATAAAACAAATAAATGAATCTGATGCTGGTAAAATAAAAGAGGGCTGAAGAGAAGGGGAAAAAAAGAATTGCAATGTTATGTGCATGTACCAATCCCCTACAATGAATGTAATCATTTCATACGGCAGACATGTACTAATAAAAATTAAAAAATGTATTTGCCATTATTACCTGGCCCTACTGATCAATATCTATTCCCTAAGTAACTTAGTGAAAAGGCAAGAATTTATACTAAGACTTGGGAGAGCTGATCTTTCATAGGAACTGAGATCGCCAAAGGAAAGGATTTGACATTTACCTGAATTTTAAGTCACCATCATTAAAAATTCATCAAGAGCAAATCCCTATGTCCCTGCTTTATAATTCAAATTAGTTCCTGTGGTAAAGACAAATTACCTCTCTTTAGTGTCCTTCCTCCTTGCCCAGTCCAGGAAGCTCTGGAAATCGCCAAAAGTAAGAGCTGTGCCCCCACACACACAATTCTCCCTGCTTCTCAATCCCTGTGTCCATGGGGAACACCGGGTTTAAATGACTTTAGGTTGGAAGAGGTTAGAAGTGAAGAGCCAGGAAGATTGAGAATGAAGACCACTATAGTATGTGTCTCCATACCCCCGAGCCTCTCGGGATCATAGGTGGGGCCCTTGGCAGGTGATTGGATTATAGGGGCTTGCGGCTAGTTCACCATTAGGAGGTGGGGCCTGGTTGGAAGTGACCCAAGTGTTATTTCTCCCTTCCCAGCTCCCTCTCCAAACTCTGCTTCCTGACCACCATAAATGGGCAGCTTTCCTCTGCCATGTTCTTCCTGCCTTGGAGCCAGTCAATCACAGACTGGAAGAGTGATCCAAAACAAGCCTCTCTAAACAAATAACAACACCAGCCTCTCGTCCTTTACACTGTTGGTGTCAGGCCTTTTGTCTGGGTGACAGGGACACTACCCAAGACAGAGACAAAAGACTTTTCTCAAAGCTTTTATTTAGTTTTTTTCCTATACATTTTCCTAGAAATATTAGGTTGGTACCAAAGAATTACAGTATTTATTCATGTTCATGTTTTAGGAAAGTTTGCTGAATAAAGTATATACGGCATATAATAAAACCAGAGATTAACAAGCAATCTAAAAACAGTATCTGTTTTACTGCCTGCGTCACTGTAAGGAAAACACAAGCTCGCATTCTTAGCACTCATGGAGTTATCGTTGCCCAAGAGCTGGAGTGCGTGAAGGAAAAGTTGCCTTTCACTACACGACAACGAGTTCTTCTGCATGTCGTGCCAAGACATTGTGCAGGACACGGAGCTGACACAGGAAGCTTTTATCATGGGAAAGTAGAGGCCGCATTACCTTCCAATTAATAACTGCGACCTGTAATGTGAAGCTCTATTTTAGTAGAGCTTTGTATATTTTTCAAGAACAACAGTCTGTCTCCCTTTCTATGAACAGGGCCACACGATGAGTTGCCAGTGGCTTTCTTTTTGTAATCTGTTCCCTCAAAGGGAAAAGGCAATAATAGCCTTCTAAGGCTGACTCCGCAAGAGTGGGCTAAATTGGCAAGAATGGAATTCCTCTCATGAGGAAAAGAGCCTATGGCACTGTGTGCAGAGATTAACATCCAGGGGTAAGGAGACCGCAGACCGTCGGATAATTTGGTTTCAAACATTGTCTCCAGGGATTTCAACAAGCATAACAAAATCCATCTTCTTAATTTGTAGTCACGCCATGTAAGTCAGGCTTTTTATGGCGTGGCATCAGGGGGTGGATGACACAAAGCTGTCTATGACAGTGCCACCGAGTGCTAGGCAGGAATGACACAGGATGCACTCTTGCACTAGCCATGTGCCCAGGCCGAGAGAGGGGAAGTGGTCACAGGCGGTGATGTGGGCCTGGGGCCACAGGCGTGTCCCTGGAGCTGCCTGTGATTGCTTAGGAAAAAAGCAGCAGGGCCCCTCATAAATACAAATTGCACAGAGGAGAGGAGTACTAGAAGGAAAGAAGGGGAAAAGCAGAAAGGCAACAGGGGAAAGAGAGGGGAATGGGAAAATATGGAAAATGATGAATGAACCTGCTGTAAATAGGGAGGGAAGGAGGAGAGAGGAGAGGCGGGGGAGGGGGGGAGAACCAAGATGCACCATGTATAGGTACAGAATAAATGTAATGAATGTGACCATTGTATGTAGAATGTACCAATACATGTTCTTGGTTTAAAATAAAATTTAAATAAATAAATAAATAAATAAATAAATAAATACAAACTGCACAGCCCAACCTAGGCGGCTCTTCACGCCCACTTGTTCACTTCCTGGACCACTGAATATTTTGCAGGATGAGACCTGGTGGGGCATTGCTGTGACATGACCATATCTTGCTTTGCTCCAGTAAAGGTGTCTAGCCTTGGGGCTAATGGGGTGAAGAGGGATTGTCACAGACTACACATAAAATATATATGTGGTTAATGTCTGTAAGAAACAAAACTTCCTTTTAAAATGTTTTATTATGAAATTCTTTAAAAAGAGGAGAAATGACCCATGGCTATAAATTGCCCGAGCAGGGAAGGGCGCAGAATCATCTCATGACTCTTCTTTCATGGGCAGCCCCAGAGGTTGACCCCAAAAGGCCGAGGGCTTAGCCATCTGGACAGCAGCAGAGCCGTGAAGCACTCCACCGACTACACACTGTTAAAGCGCCCTCTACACCAACACTTGAGGAGCTTTACTTTGAAGCACTCTAAGAATGAGATCAGGATGGGTTGGAAAGAATTTTGTCTTTGTAATAATTAAAACATGGACATTAATAATGGTTAACACAAATATAACTCCACCACACAAAACACAAATAACACCAATACTAATTATACGTTGGTTCTTTTGCTTTTGGGAGGTGGTGCTAGGGATCGAACTCAGGGCCTTGTCCTTGCTAGGCAACCACTTTACCAGTGAGCTAAATCTCCAACCCCACTAATTATACTTTGCACTCTTAGCTACCCATCATTTTTCAAGAAGCTATTGGTAAATTCCCAGCCATGCAGGCTGAAATAATGTTTCTGGCCCAGTTGTGAACAAGATCTTTTCCCCATTTTATTATACATTTTTACTTAAATCAACGTTACCAGTAAGTACCCAAGAAAAGTAGTCCTAAGCTCTGGAGAATATAGTTATGTAAAAAATAAATATATGGAAAGTGCTTTAGACTAAAGTAAAATGAAAAGACTCATCTACCCACTCTGGCTGGTTGAAATGAGAATATGCTGGCAAAATGAGAAAGACAAGAAGTGTAGTAAGAGAGGAAGGGGGAGGAGGGAGAGCTGAGAGGAGGGAGAGAGGAGGGAGTAGAGGAAGGGGGAGGAGGGAGAGCTGAGAGGAGGGAGAGAGGAGGGAGTAGATGAATGACTTGGTCCGCAGGTCTGCGTTTCCTCCTATCCCCCACTCTCCTGCAGCTCTGACTGTCCTTCGCCCGCACCGCAGCCTCTTTTTCCGCGGACTCCTCCTTGACAGGTTCCGCTGGGGTCTGACTGTATCCCCCAAATCATGTGCAGGAAACTTAACCCCAAATCAACAGCACTGGCAGGTTGGGCCTGATAAGAGGCAGTTCGGTCTTCAGGGCTCATCCCTTGCAAATGGACTAGTGTCATTGTCACAGCAGTGGGTTGGCTACTGAGGAAGTAGACTTGTCACAAGATGAGTTCAACCCTGCTTTGCTCCGTCGTTCTCCTGCCTGTCTACCTCCCACCGTGAGATCACACAGCATGAAGACCTTTGCCAGGGGCTGGCACGTTGCCTTTGGACTTCCCAGCCTCCAGAACTGTAAAAAATGAATCTCTATATTTTTTATGAATTACGCCATGTCAGCTATTGTATTATAGCAGTAAAAACAGACCAAGACAGGCTCCTGGACTTGGATTCACTTTATGTGTTTCCATTTCAGCATTGTGCATCCACAGAACTCTCCTATCACCCGCTGGCTTGCCCTCTATGGTGTCATGAGGGTAGAGGCATCGAGCAGCTCATGCCCCACGGAGTCCCCAAGGGAACAAATGGAAGAGGATTCTCTTCCCAGTGCCCACGGGGGGAAAAGACGTGGCAAGATACCGCATCCTGAGCAGTGCTCAGGACAGAAAGCCGGGAGGTGCTGGCCCTGCCTTTTCCAACCCCATCCAGTGAGGGTAGCTCAGAGGTCAGATAGTACACCCGAAGGGGGCTGTGGCATGCTGCAAGCCCGTGGGATGTTCGGAAGCATCATCTGTCTGTCACACGGGCTCTAAGATGGTCTTGTTATGCAGCCTCCCCAGGCTCCCTCCATGGCTGTTGGATTCTGTACCCCAATTCCTGGCTCCTCAGCAGGCTCCAGGCTGGGAATGGAGACCCCACCACCAGTGCCAGATGCCCACCCTTGACGTTAGCAACGCACCCACTCCCTGATGGCCCTCTCCCACCACCACAAGACCTTGGTGCCGTGCTGTCACCTGCTGCTGCTGAGCCTTGCATCAAAACATGGCCACCTCGCTGATTGAGCACCACACAGCCAAAACCTCCAGCCACACAGCCAGAGCGTCAAGCAGCAATGCCAAGCCTGGACCTGCAAAGACTGTCCTCTGGTCCTGGCTCGGCCCATCGCTAACGTCCGGCCTGCCTTCTCATGGTCAATAGAGATCCCAACAAGCCCATGCGGTGGTGGCCAAAAGAATGATGATCTGGTAGATGGATGTGTTCTGAGCCACCGAGCCTGCGGTGACTTGTCATCCAGCAGCGAGACAGTGATGATGGTGCCCAGGAGAGTGATAGGCTGACATGAGCAGGTAGCAGAAGTCTCGCAGGGATACAGAAAGGGTGGCTGGACGCGGAGATGTTTAGAAGCATCACACGTGGGTCTAATGTGACACAGTGGTGAGAACATTTGCCCTAGAGGTAGCATGTTCCACATGCAAGTGCACAGGCCCGCCAACACTTCGGACACTCGTGTACCTGGAAACCAAACACTGACACTCAACACTAACGTGCAGGGTGTGTTCTCCAGTGTCACAAATTGTCATCCATAATTTTAAGAAATAATATTAATTCCATCTGAAGATTGAGTTTTGGTATTTATACTACACTATTTAACTATCTTAAACATGGACTGTCATAGACAAATAGATGGATAGATTCATAAGTAAACGAATTTGCAGCATTGTATCTGCCTTTTCTTCTCCTCAGAGATTTTTGTTTTATGAACTACATATTAGCAACAACTTCAGTTTATCATTTGATGATCTTCTTTCTACAGCAAACTTGAATTCATTTAGAGAAAATATCACCTCATACATGGATTGGTTAATTAGATCTATTATACATTTTAAGGTAAAATTATGGTTATAAGGTGCTGGCTTGGATCTGTTTTGTAATCTTTTATTGGGAACAGAGAGGTCTTCCTTATAATAGCTGCAATATGAGGGAGCATCTGCTGCAATGAATAAAATTTTATATCAATTTATCGTTTCAAATGAACCAAATAAAACCATTACCTCAATGACTTGTAATTTATAGGACTTTAAAGCTCCACAATTAGGCAATGTCAAGGTGCCCTTAGAAATAGCCTGGCACCTATGAGTAATAAATAATCACTTCTGGATTTTTTGTGATTCATTTATTCAGGTGATTTTTTACTAACTTCCCTGTTTTAGAATCCACTACCCACTTAGCATGTTGTTATTTCCTGACTGTGTGGTATAGGCCTCCCCTCAAAATGTGTATTTTAATTCTCCAATTAGTCATAGATGAAAGGGCACCTCTCGAGCTACTTCAACATGAATATGTGGAAAATGCTAATTGATTATAAATGAGGATGTGACTAACCAAACAAGGAGAGTGGAGTGCATACCTTAAAAATGAAGAGTTTAGGGCTAGAGCAAGAACAAGGGATGGGTGAAAGCAGATACAGGAACAAGGGAGGAAGGAGAGGGGCTGAGTAAATGAAAGAGAGAAGACTTGGAGCCAATACAAGAAAAGAAACAAAGATCTAAATGGATTCATAAAACTGCCTTTAATCTCAGTTGAAATGATTGTCTGATAGAGAAACTGAAGAAATCTGCAAAGTTACTATTACAACTACTAGGTGACATTAGCAATATCGTTAAGATCCAAGGTCAAGATGAAAAATTTAGTTGTATTTCTCTACATTGGCATCAGACAGTTGGATAGCCAAATTTAAATAACAATTCCACTTATAACTGCATAAAAACATAACTTTTACACTGACAAGAACAATGACCAGAAAAAAGAGAAAATATTTAAAATATGTGAAGAGATGTACCATGGAAGAAGACTGGAAGAATCAACATTATTAAGATGTCAATTCCCTCTAATAAATTTTATAGATTTAATTCATTCTAAGCCATAATCCAATTGTGCTTCTGTATAGCACTTTATAATCCAATTCTAAAATTTGCTAGAGAAACAATGGTTCTTAGTAGCTGAAACAATTGAGAAAGAGCAAAGCCAGAGAACTTTGACCACCTGACCACAAGATCTTTAAAAAGTTGCAACAATTGAGGAAGAGGGGCCAGGCACTGGCGTGAGGGACAGACAAATAGATCGATGCTACAGAGCAGAGAATTTGGAAACAGACCGCATCTAAACAGTGAGGTATTTACAACAAAGGCATCAGAGCAGCTTGTTGATCAAAAAAACTCAATAGATCTTTGTGATTACAAGGTATTGATGTGAGACGAGAAAGAAAAGAACCCTGAAACGCACATAAAAGTAATTAAACATGAATCACAGGCCTAAAAGTGAAAGCTAAAACTTCAATGTTTCTTAAAAAAATGGAAGAATATCTTTACAAATTGGTACAGACAAAAATAAAAATGTCAAGTCACAAACTAGGAAAAAATATTTCATATATTTATATATAGCTGGCAAAGGGTTTGTACCCAGAATATAAAGAATTCCTACAACTTTGTAATAAAAAGAAACTCAAACCAAAACCAGCAGCTAAAAGAAGCAAAAACGTGAGAAGACATATTGAAAGAGAAGATAGACAGATGCACAATAAGCACATGTAAAGGTATTCAACATTTTATTCATGAGAAAAATGCGAATCAAAGCTAGTAGAATGGCCGTAATTGAAAGACTGACAATAGCAAATATTCAAGGGTTCATGGACCAAGCCAAACTCCTGTACGTACTCGTGGGACTGTAAATGCTGCAGCCACTTGGGAAAACAGTTGACACTTTTCCCTGTGAAGTTAAACATCACCTGCCCTCGGCCCCACCAATTCCATTTCTCAGTATTTACACCTCCCCACACCAAAAAAAAAAAAAAAAAAAATAGTTCCACCAGAAGATTAGCACAAGAATCATCTCAACAGGCTTAACTAGAAACAAAGCAAACGTCACACATCAACAGGAAGAATGAACAAGCACAGTGAGAAACGACTCCTCAGTAAAAAACAGTTACTGCAACTTGGATTAATCTCCAAAACATCATGCTTACTAAAACAAGCTAGTAATAAAAGAATATATACTGGAAGATTTAATTTACAGCAAGTTTAAACCCAGGCAAGACTCATTTACAATGACAGGAAATCAAAATGTGGTCATGCCCACGGGGTGGAAGACAGACCAGAAAGCGGACAGTTGTGGGCTGTGTCTTGGATGGTTTGTTTTTCGGTGTTTTTTGGGTGCTGGGGATTGAACTCAAGACCTGGTGCTTGGAAGGCAAGCACTCTAACCACTGGGCTAAATCCCCAGCCCCCTTGGATGGTTATTGAGTGAACTTATATAATACTCACAATGCCTTGTTCTGTACTCCTGAGAACTCTGCATTTTCTTATATATAAATTACACTCCACCCCCCAACAACAAAACTAGAGTAAAATATGAAAGGATGTCACCATTTGTTAATGCCTACAGCTGAATATATGTTAAAGACTTATTCTCTACATTTTCTTGCATTTAAAGATGTACTTGAAAGTTTAACGTCTTAAAGTATCTACTAAAATCAAATAAATCTTTCCTGATCTCAGGAAGCTCGCAAAGTGATGCAAAGGCTGACAAGTAAATAAATGTGTGTGATTCACGAACATCAGTTTGACGGCCGGATGCTCCCCTCTCGGGACCCTGGGGTCTCAGTGTGGACAGGGTAAGGGTGAGCAGATCTTTGGGCAGACATTCCCAAGGCTCTGCAGAGCTCACTTTGGGAGGTAACCGGGCCGTTTAAACACTTGGATACTTGTCTCAAGACACCAAAATTTAGATTAGGCAAGTAATAATATATTTTTAACATGTGTTCCTTTTAAAATGTATGACATTTCCTTATTTACAGTATACACCCGCTTTCAGCATGACAGAAACAAGTTCAACACCTTGCCGCAAAAATAACTAGTAAAAGTAGGCAGCAAGCAAATGGCTCTGCTGATAATCGCGCTGCCTGAGAGCCACCTCTCAAACCACACAGGAAACAAGGGTGGTCCTGCCGCTTGTCCTGGGTTCCCAAACCGCTGGGCTCTGAACTCTAAGGTCATACAGTCCTATCTTTCACTCACACTTCACGAGCTACTTGGTTCCAATTCGTGGTAGTGGGACCACTAAACGATACACTATGTTTGGATGTCTGTGCAGCCTTCATTCAATCACAAAATGAAGTGTTCGATTCAACAGGGTGCTGGTGTGACTTCTACCCCTCGAAAGGCTTCAGACACCATCCTTGGTGCAGCCACACAAGGCTCAGGACGCCAGCAGCACTGGTTTGCCCCTTTCACAATCACTTCTGTGAACTGCACATGTCAGTCGTAGATGACTTTTGGACACGGCACTGGGGACGTGGCCCATCAGATCCCACGGCCCCTGGTCTGCAGAACTTGCGGATGCCCTGCTCCAAAGCCCCATCGCTGCCTCCAAACAGTCTTGTGCTGAAATATGAAGCCCTCAGTAAACTGTGATCTCTTCTCTGATTTGCCCGCTAAAAATCTCAGAACTAAATTTGCCATCAGTTCCAGCGCTGTTCTGTAAATCTGTTACATAACCTATTTATATCTATTTATTTAATAATGCTAGATTACTGCTTCCTTTCTGTAAGCTTCCTGAAGTCTTTTCCGGAGGAAATAAGATTACAGATCATTAAATTTACAAATTCACCAAGTAAGTGATTTTTTGTTATTTATATCTATACCTACTTTTGTAAAGGATTTAAGACGGCTCCATTGGGTGTAGTACCCTAAACTAAAGTGAAACCCAGATTGCATTTACCTGTTTTATTTCTGTTTCATGGAGATAGGACATATGTACAGGACATTTAGATAAATACTTAATGAGTTAACTAAAGGAATGAACTGCAGCAAAGCAATAAATTATTTAATGCGTAGGGATAGTTTAAGATGTTAATTGGCTTCTCGGGATAATTTAGTACAAGAATAAGGGGCACCTTCTGTGATATGGATAAATAGCGTCTAGAAGGAGAGAAACTACTGACGGCAGGACCCCCAGGCCCCAGTCATGACCCCGAAGGGTGTGGAAAGAACCTCAAGTTGGGAAGAACACATTTCACCACCCCAGAAAAATAGGAGCTTATGCTTACAGTTTTAGAACAATAAAGTGCTATGTGCTGCACGCTTAATCTGTACACGGGTTCAAACACGAGCTAGGAGGATACGCTTTTCCCTCTGCGAGGACACGGGATCTCAAAACACACAAGACCAACACAAGGTCTCTCTGTACACACATGTGCCTGTCCACGTGAATCCACACACATGCAGCCTCCCTTTGAGCAAACACTGGCGAGGAAAACACAAACTATCTGGCAATAAAAAGCCTACATTTTACGAAGAAAATTTCCTTGTACATTTTTCTAGGGAAAGAGATAAGATAGTTTATTTTGATAATATGGTTATTTTAAAATAAACTTTTGTTCCAAAGTGGGGGGCAAAGGCCTTCTTCGTGGGTTCAGAACCTTCTGAAAAGTGTCCTAATCAATCTGGACCACACGTAACAAGTAGGAGGGAGACATTTTGTTCTCAAGTGAAAAGTTACAGCCTGAAATGGTTAAATGACAAATGAGTATTGAAGTTGGCACAGTGGGCAGTGATAATGGAATGATCAAAATGTCCACATACTGTTTGACCTTGGAGATTTTCACTTATTGATTAACACAAGCCGTAATTTTACCGTAATGAGCCATTTTTTCTTTACCCCTTTTATGCTGTCATCTCCTATTCCATAAATCTGACTCATTTTGCATCTCATCTGTGGGATAAATTCCTTATTGTGGCACTTATATAAAAAGTTGAAGCCAACAGTCTTTTAAAGCATTCAAAAGAATCAAAAGGAGCTGATGGTCAGACACATGCTTCTCGAGACCCAGAAACACACGTATCGAGACCAGAGCTGCACTGAAACCATCCTCCACCCTTTACGGTCCACTTCCAGCATGATGTCTGTGCTCCAGAGACCCAGCCAGATGTCGGCCACAGGACCACGTACATCTTGCCGTGATGTGCTACCCACACGGCCATCTTCCTGCCTGGACTGTATCCTCAGGACAGCAATAGTGCCACATCATCTCTGCATTCCCCCAAGGTGCCCAGCACAGACTTTCATACAACTGGCCTCTAAAAAGTGTGCAGTGAATTAAAACAATGTGCCGTGTGGCCCACAGGGAGAGTCTGTTTACATGGAACCTCATTTACGGTGCTTTGTTTACCTGGACAAAAAACAGCCCAGCCGAGAACGAGCATCGTACAGGAGCCTGGGAATGCATCGCACCGCTTAGTCCCATTTTCCTCTCTGCTGCTGTCCCCTGCCTTAGATGACGCTGTACCGAGGCCCTGGTGAAGTGCCCTTCCTCTAGCCCACGGCCATCTGTCAGGCCAGGTTGTGAATGGCAGCAGGCGGAGGGCATGTGATGAGGAGCCTGAGCCAGGAGGGTGACATGAGGGTCACCACACCACGGGTCACTCAGAAGGCACTAAACAAACAAACAGAAAGTCAAAAGGATGCTGAGAGCGGAAGACAGAGAAGATAACAGACCCAACAATGCGAGACCGGAAAATCTGCAAGAGGTGAAGGTTAGTCCAACCCTGATGCCTGCCATGGAACGGGGAGGGCGCCTCGTGGCTGGGCCTGCTCTCAGACGTGCACTTCGACAGAACTATTTTTAGTACACCTCATAACATGTTCCGAAAAGCAGTCATGTTAGCGTCTGCTAAAGTATTGTATTGAATTTAAGCATCTCAGCCACGGTTCTTGCTAGCCTGTTTTGGATGTTCTTTTGTTCTGCAACACATCAGAAACTCCAAACCATTTTAAAGCTACCGAAAAGGCACTCAAGAGACCTGCTCCACACGTGGCTGTTATCACGCAGACAGGTGGAAGCACAATCCAACGAGTCTCAGCCATCGCCTGGGTCCCCAAACCCGTCTCATCTCCTTACGCTGAGTGGTAAGGTCCTTCCCAGCCTGGCTCCACCCTATTTTTCCAGCCTCAACTCTCTCTTCCTAAGGAGAAAGCCACCCTCCCCCTGGCCGCTGCGTAGCAGGGTAAAGGGGACCAGAAGCTCCGGGAGCTTGGACACGTCTGAGCCTTCCCAGGCCCCCTGCACCAAGGGCAGCAAGAGAGGGCACTTGGTTCCACCACACCCACACCCTCAGCGCCTTGAAACCCTGCGGCCAGTCTTGCCCTGCCCTGTGCCCCGCATACCTGTGTCAGAAAAGCCCACGCAGACCCCAGGTCTGGGTGGCCCCTGGATTCACAGTGCCTTCCTTCGCACCATCTTGCCTTTTCCTGAGTTTCCTGTCTTACGTTGGACACCAATATTCTCTTCTTAAGTGTATGCCTGACTACCTTCCTCTGCTGGACACAGCCTGGTGGGGACCAGAATTTGGACCTGCCTGGGTTCCTGCGGCATCTCTGATGCCTGGAGCAGAGTCTGGAGCCCAGAAAAGTATTCAGTGATGGGCGGACAAAACCCATCTGCTCTGCTGCTGGACACAGGCAAACACACTGCTGCCCGCCATTGCACCAGCTCCCAACGCTGTGTCTGGGCCTCCCTCGCTGCTGCCACCGTCCCTCCCTCAGCACCCCACCCCTCAGGACCGTCTCTGGCCCTCCTCCTCTGGGACTCTCTCAGCTGTTCCAGCACAGTCATCTTGTCCTCTGCTGTGGGGTGCACCATCATTTCACCATTAACCACCGTCCTGCTGGGGTCCGCTCTGCCAGTTATGTAGAACCGCTGTTCACAGCAGCCGTGGTTATTTAGCTCATCACTTTTCATTTGTCTCCTAAACAAGACTGTAAAGTGGTAAGAACAAGAATCCTAATTTTATCTTCCTTTACTTTCCCTGCAAAACTTTCCTCAGAATAGGGGTGTAGCAGATTATTGTTGAGTGAATGCTCAAAATAATTTAGAGCTGAGTGCTGAAGGAGGAACAAGAACAACTTCTGCATATCTATTCCCAAGGATAAGACTGGGACTGTGTCTTCTTTTGTCAGTGTTTCGGTGAAAACAGGATCACAGATGGGAAAGGGCCTTGGAAAGTGCAGTGCGAGCCAGGAACCATAGTGGAAGTGGCCAGGAGCAAGTTGATCCTCACTCCTGGCAAAGCCCAGCTGCCCTCCAGTGCCACTCCTGCCCAGTCACGTGCTTGAGGGGAATCACACACCCTCATGGTCACCGATTACTATAGTCACCGGATGCAGTTCTGGGCATCTGATTCCATTATAGGCTACGAGTAGTGAAACCAAATCCATCAGACTTCCGGGAAAGATTTCTTGGACTTCAGAAAACAAAAAAGAGGGGAAAGCTTTCCCTCTACTACTGTAACAAATGCCTGAGATAATCAACTCAAGAGGGAAATGCTTGAGATAATCAACTCAAGAGGGAAAGGTTTGTTTTGGTCACAGTGAAGGGGTTTCAGTGCACAGTCAACCATCCATTGGTTAGGGCTGTGCCAAAACAGCACATCGTGGCAGAACATGTGGGGACAGAAGGCCTCCCTCTGGCAGCTGGGAGCTGAGAGAACAGACCAGCTTCCCATGGTGACTTTTGAGGGCAACCCAGCACCCAAGACCTCCCCGGCCCCTTCGGAGCCCACCTCCCAGGAAGATCCACCTTCTCCTTGGCCCTTCTCCTACCTGCACAAAGCTGGCACCTTCACAGCCATCTTTTACTAGGAGCAACCTGGTTTGGGGACAGAGCACCACACAGAGGAGCGAGGGCTGGGAAGAGAGTGGAGTCTGGCCTGTGGCGGCAGCATCAGCCAATGGGACTGACCACTCTAAGAGCTCTCCTGGAGCTCAGCAACAACAGAATGAGCTTCTTCAGGTCATACTGCAGTGGCTTTTCTGCCAGGGCTTAACGAGGTCCTCAAAATAAACTAAGAGTAAAGCTCTGCAAGCCAGTGCTCCCATCAGCCTTTGTAACAACCAAGACCTGGAAAGAATCCAAATGCCCGCGCTGGGTAAGGCAAGTACTTTTCATCCACATAGTGGAATGCTACTAATAAAAAGGAATAAATGAGGACACGGCCAACGACATGGGTAAATTTCAAGATTATTAGCTAAGTGAAAGAAGCCAGCTGCAGAAGGCCACAGACTACACAGCCCCATTTCTCACCTGCCTAGAAGAGGGGAAAACACGGTGTAAGGGTGAGTGTTCTGTGCCGGCTTAGCTGGGCATGGTGTTGCTTCCAGTCAAGCATCAGGTTAGACGTCACCATGGAGACTTAGTGGTACAAATATGTGACAATCTGCAAAGAAGTCTTTGACCCTCTGAGAACTAGTTAGCTCCATCCGGGCATCACCCTTCCAGCTCTTCCTGCCCCCTCTCATTGTCCCAGCCTGACTCCTCCTTCACTGTGTGGAGAGTCAGCTTCCTGGGTCAGACACCAGGCAGGAGCACGGGAGGGACTCAGGGCCGGGGATTACGCTCAAGGGCTAGAGGCTCGAAACCTCAGATCCAATGGGCCACAGCTAACAGTCATCTGTGACTTCACATCAGTGTTCTCCGGCTGCTTTGTGTGTGTCAGGCACGGCTGCCTAACTGGGGCCAGGAGCCACGTCTTATCCTTCTTGGCCATCTCTCCTCAGGAATAATTCACCCGCAGAGCTGCACACGAAGGTCTGCATTTGCTGGGAAAGCCAAATCCACTTGACCTTGAGGTGAAAGACTACTGTGATCAGATACCAGCCACACTTCCGCTTTCCCTGAAACCTGACTTGCCCAGGACCCCTGTGTTCTCTCACAGTTCCTGCACCTCGGCATCCGTGCACGTGGCTAGTGTCGGCCCTGTTCCTCCATCTTGCTTCAGAACCATCCTCCCTCCTTCTCCTGGGGTAGGGAAGCCACGCTCCCCTGAAGAACATGAGCTCTGCTGCCGTCCTCTCCTCTGCCTCTTACCTAGCTAGGAACTGCACCCACGTCCCTTCGTTTCCAATGTCCTGGTCACCTGGCTCACATCTTCCTCTCCACCTCAGGTCCTGCCACTAGTGCCCCAAGGGACAGCCACGTGCCCACACACAGACACAGAGTGACAGAAATTCCGCAGCTGTACCTGGTCAGCGTGGGCGGAGTGACGTAGCCACCCAGACCTCCTGCTCGTTATTCGCATCCTCGCTCTTCACCAGCTGTGGTGTTCCGGGGCATCCACTGGAGTGGAAAGGCTTGTGATGGAAAAGAATATGGCGAAGCCAAAAGCTCTGGGGCTTCCTTGAAGCCTTCCACGCTGGTATAGTTTGCTCTAAAAATGTTTATTGTTCCTTTTTAAAATTTAAATGTTGATTATATAATTAATACAATTTAATATGAAAATTTTGAGCAATTACACACAAAAATAACAAGTAGAAATGAACCACAACGTCATCAACCAGAGAAAATCTCTTAACATTTTAGCATCCATCTTTTCCCAGACCTCCCCTTGTAAGCATCTCGTTATTTTTATTTTTAATAAAATGGCAATTTAGTGAATATACTATCTGGTATCCTGCTTTTTACCCTTGATAGCCTATGAATATCTTCCAAATTAATAAACATCTTTTACCTCATCATTTTAATTTTATGCCAAAATCTATTTAACTAATCCACAATTTCATTAGTATTTAGATCTTTTTGTTATAAACAAAATAAAATGAGTATCTTTGTAGCTAGGTCTTTGTGTACATTCCTAAAATCCACAGGATAATTTCTTCAGGTAGAATTTTGGGTTTGAGGAATTTTAAATGTTATACATACATTAATATCTAAGCTCATTACAGATACGACATCTAATGCCTGTGACTAACTCTGCCTGTTCTTAGATTATTTGACAGAGTTCCCTTTCTGAGCGATACAAGTAATTAAGCTTCCATCAGTATGAGAGTGAAAGCATCGTTTTATTTATTCATTCTTGGAGTGATTAACCTTTCTCGTGTTCACCCAAAAAGCATTGTTTAGAACTCACTGTGTGCTGGGCACTGTGTCAGACGCCAGGGATGGAAAAGAGCGAAACACGGGCCGGCCTGGGCCTCTGCGGGGTCAGACGTGAGAGCGACACTCGGGCGATGAGCTGGTGCTGCTCGATCCGCTTCTCTTGCCCGCAAGGGGTACGAAGGAGCATCAGCTGGCCTGGGCTGGCCGATGAGGCCTCACGCTGTGTGAACCACCACGTCGGCTTTCTTTTGGGGAATCCCCAGGTGGTTCAGGTGAAGCAAGTGCCCCTGAAACAAAAGAAACAGTGCTCCTGGCAAAGGGAAAGACACGTGCAGATGTCCTGGTCACTCCGCGTGGCCGGCCACTGGCCTGGGCCGGGCCTGAGACCTGCTGCAGGAGAGACCTTGTCGCCGCATCACCAGCAGAAGCAGCATTAATTAATTTTATTATTTGTTTATTTTTCATCAACCTTTCACAGTTCTATTTATTCTGGATAATAGAATCGCACGGTTCAATTTTCCTATCTGTGCCAAGGAACCGACGTCTCTCCTGGTCAGCCCCATCCCATATGCTCCGGACGAACTCCACACTCACCACTCGCCACTCGTCCTCCACTCGAGGACGTTCTTCCAACCCGCCGGCACCTGCTGGCCCTGGGCTTACGGCCTGTCTTCAGACACTGTGTTCTTCTGCGGTAAGTAGGAGGAAGATGTTCTGTTTCCAGTCTACGTTTAACCATAACAAAAAATCCATACTCGATCTCTGTTTCTTACTAAGCCGTGTTAAAAATGCGTCTTATACCAAAGAACGCATTTTCCCTACACTGCGGCTACACTGGAAAGGCCAAGTTTGCCTTCACATGCGGCTTTCGCGCCTTCCAAGCACCCAAGCATGTTCACTCACACTTGAGCCTCCAAGCAACCTTGAAAGGCCTCCAGGTTTCAGATAACCTTGGGACGCTGGCCTACTTTCACAGAGAGGGAAATCACAGCCGAGCCCACAGGGCTCACCCAAGACCAGAAAAATTCCCAGGATGAAAGCACGAGGCTCAGAAGTCAGCTCAGCCATCAGTTGCCCCAGGAGACCTCAGAAAGCCTCAGGTCCAGCTCAGCGTCTTCCTTTGGGCCGTCTTGTCCCCGGTGTGTCGCTACACAGCACCCGTGTCACCGGTTGCTGCTCCAGCTTTATCGTGCGCACACACGCTCTCGAATCTGGTTGCGATTTGTGATGGGGGGAGAGCAGGGCCAAGAGCCTGCATTTCTAACAGCTCTGGGGTGAGCAGGCCGTGGATGAGGAGGCATCACAGAGCCCCGTCCTGACCTTCTGTGACCTTAGTCTCCCCCAAGTCCAGGAACGACGTATCATCAGGCACAGTACTTCCAGCCTTTCTCGTGCAATGATGTAAAAATCTCACTAAACACGAAATGAATGAAGGAGCAAAGGAGTGAATAAGTGACAAATGAACAAGCGCAGCCTGCTTCCTCTGGCAGAGCCATCCCACCGCCTCATGCCAGCACTCAACACCTCGGCCAGCTCCTCCCTCCCTGCTCAGCCACCGCAGGAAGCCAAGTGCTGCAGGAGAATCCAGCCCTCCCGGGCTCGCACACGGACTTTTCCCTTCCCCATTTGGACGGGGAGGGGCAGACTGCTGGGTTCCCCTGAGTGGTTCTGCGTCCATGCTGAGGTTTTCAAGGCTACCCCGAGAATCCACCTCTACCCGTCACAAAAGGCCCGGGAGTGACTTCTGTCCTCTGTTCCTTCTGCCTCTGCCCCCCCCATCACCTCTCTGTGGCCACAGCAGCGCAGGCCGGAGAGGGAGTGGAAAACTAAGTGCACACGGCGGCGTCTGCTCCTCGCCGTGCCCCTGTGTGACAGCCCGTTATCCCTCCCTGCGCTTCACAGCCCAGGTCTGCAGCCGAGCCCTGCTCTCCTTCTCCTGGAATTCTCTTACCCAACATTCTGCATCTGTTCAAGCCCTTCTCATCTCAGTGGAGGTAGGACGGGGTGAAAGAAGGAGTTAAGGTGTGTCCCACACGTGCACCAGCTCCCCGTGAGGAATGCACTGCAGACATGCACAGTGCTAATGAGACCCCGCTCGTCTTTAGTCCACGTCTCAGAAGATGGTCTCACGCATTGTTTCCAGACCGTCTGAATGTATATATGTATATAACTTTTTTGAACCTTTACAACACACTGTACTTCTCTCATGGTCTCCAGCACATTCCGCAACATCTTCTGGCTATGAGTGAACTTACGAGTCCCCGGGGGAGCAGGGACCTCGGCTTAATTACCTCCGTAGCCTTCTCGACATCTAGTAGAATCCCTTATGTATAGCAGGGACTCAATACATAGTGACATTTTTTAGTTATATCATAAATAAGAAGAACTTATCTGGTAACAGCTGTGCTCTATGAGTTTGGACAGAGAGGAGAGCTATAACTCCAAAAGTAAAAGAAAGAAGCAGGGCTGACAATGCTCAAAGGCTACAAATATAAGCAGAGCCACAGCATAAAATGAAATACTTCTGGTTCATATACTCCCACCAAGCAGCACTGCGTTTTATACACTTCTTCTTTAATGGCCGAGACGCAGAGTTCCTAGCGCCACACAGAGACTCGTAACCTTCAGGATGCAGCATGAATCAGCTGGCTGCCCTGCAAAGAGGATATAAAATGCCATCAAGAATGTCCTAACTGGAACCGTAAACTTTTAAAGTACAAACAACTCATCAGTTAGCAGCCTGGCATTTTGCAGTCTAGAAAGTAAATACATTAGAGAGCTATCTTCAAAGAGATGCCATTATCTGTGTGAGGCAACAGTTCTCAGCCATGCGGTCTGAAAGGGACTAAAGCAAGAGGCCGGTGGCCTGGCCTTTCAGCAGCAGCGATCAAGAGAAGTGATCCCTCGACCCTAATGCCAAGAGTTTCTGCCCGCTTGTCCAGGATCTAAATAACTTCCTTAGGCCGAGCGACACTTGCCCTCGCCTTGCCTCCCCAGCACACTGGGCCGCAGAATCTCGATGAGACAGTCTAGAGGAGAATATCAGAAAGAGCACACATCTGAAAACAAACGTAGCTTTACAGGTCTTCCAATGAGAAGAGACTCTCTTCACTCCTTAAACTTCCCACCATCACCCCATAAGCAGCTGAGAAATAGGTGGATGCAGAAGAATAGAGGGGGAAATAAAAGCAAGCTAAACACAGGGGAAAATATGGCTCAATCCATTCTACCACCACTTCCAAGGTGTGTGAACAAAGTCCTCGTGATTTGCTTTGATCTTGATTTCTTAACAGTCAAATACTGAATATGAAACATCTTCCTTCAAGTTTTGGATACCATCATTTTAGGGTTGCCCTAAGGACAAGCTCTCTGTAGAAGCTGGGGACTTTTGGAATCATCTCACACTTACTTGATGGTTGTCCTCTCAAAATGCAGGACTCCTGGTTGCTGGGACAGCACGCTAGCTAGTGCACTTATTAATTAAATGCAATAATTAATCTATCAATTAAACTGGAACAGTCAGTAAAAAGGCATTAAGGATTTTCCACGAGGCCTCACTGGACACAAACATGGCTGGCTATTCCTACCATCTCAGGGTGTGTATTTGCATTTAAGTGAGGTTGGCTTCAGGAACTATTAAGTGCAAAAATAATTGCAGGACGTGTAGGAACATAATTTACAAAAGAGAGTAGCTAGTGTGTGAGGATTGAGTTGACAGGAGGAAGAGAAGAGAGCTAGTTGAAGGGAATAAGAAAAAATTAAAATTGGACAGGCCTTGAGGAAAGATATCAGACTTGAAGGATGGCTTGGGTTTTGTCAAAAGGTAACAGAGATGAGGATGTTTTGTGTAAATGAACAGCAAAAATAAGACCACGCATCACACCTGGCACTTACTGAGAATTTGCTTTCCGTTCAGCCCTGCGCTAAGACTTCCGATGTGTCTGATCCTGCGGTCTTAACGAGCAGAGCCCGCGTTGGCCCCATGCAGAAGAAAGCAAAACTCTTGTTCATGTCCAGGACCACATCACTAAAACAGCACCATCTAAAACTGGCAAGGGTCAGCAACTGTGGGAAATCTAGTCTGAAGAGAGCATTTATTGTATATCAATAAATAAAAAGGACTCATTGTAGAAACGCAGGTCAGCATTTCCCAAGGCTCCAAGCGCTGCGTTTGTGCCTCATGTGTGGCTGGCGGGCTACACAAGGCCACTAAAGGGTCTGAACAGACTTTGACATCACCCACGTGAACAGCTCTGCGGGGAAGTCGGGGAGAGGAGGGCAAGGCGGGCAGGGGGACCCAGAAGTCTCTGTCGTCGGCTTTCCGGGTAAGAAGCAGCGCACAGCAAAGCCTTTGGTGACACAGTAAACACACGCAGGCAGATCTTCAGAACTGACCAAGGGATTTGTTGAGTGCTGAAAATCTTAGAGAAAATAGGAAGTCAACAATGACTCCAAAAGTTGGGATCTGAGGCTGAAATGACGATTTCAGAAGTAGAAATTGGAAAATAAACGTTGTTGAAGAGAAGAAAATGTCGATGAAATCCTCCTGCTGCGGCAGCCCTTCCCCTTCGTCCCTCCACTTCGCCATGACCATGACCATCACCGTCACTGGAAGTTACAGCAAGATGGCACTGAGTCTGAGACAAGCAGCGCACCAAGCCTCTCACACACAGTACCTCGTTTCACTGTCCTGGAAGCCCAAGGTGCACACTAACAACATTCTCACTTTGGAAGGGAGAATTTAGAGGCACAGAAGGTAAGGCGTTTTTAAGAAACTAGCAGCAGAGCCCAAATTACAACCAATGCAATCTGCCTCCAACATCCACCTTGAAATTTTTCAACTAGAGGATTACACACAACAACGTTGTTTTCACTGGACACACATTTTCCTGGTGTTCCTCAGTAGAGCACTCAGGAAAATTAGGGTTGACAGCCAACCTCATGCTTGCAGGGTGGCCTCCAGCCTCTGTCACAGGCCACCTCTGCAGAAGCCTTTCCTCTTTGGGCCACGTTCACTTGCAGGCTTGTGTCCACTTGCACTCAGCAATGTTCCTGGGGCAGCCGGTCTGTGCCTGTGTCCCCCTGCTTGTACTCCTCATGCTGTCTTTTACATTCTCTGCTTTACAGGTAGCATCTCTAGCCACCAGTCCAATCTCACGATGCACGCCTCTGCCTGGGCTTCCTCCTTCTTTAACGAGGCAATTGGAAAATATTGACACACAGTGTTTGGCATGTGGTGCTGGCTACAGAGAAATTGTTTTAATTTTGCTCAGTTAGATCCTCCTCTGGTAAACTGGGGTGATGTATTGATTTGATTTCCTGGGTACTCTTCTTCTTGTTTCAAAGCAATGAGTTGAACCGTTTGGTACCAGAAAGCATAAGGAGAAAAGGAAGGTGGCTCCTAAGCACAGAAGAAGGAAAGGGAGGTGCCCCAGGGGGAAGTCAGACACCTGGTCACCCTAATGGCCAAGTAAGGCAGACTGCCTGGACCTTGTCTCCTGGCTCCAGGGAATAGGAAATTTGCTGATCAAGATTTGGAAGAAACAGGCAAAATAACATTGTACTTCTTTCTGTCTCGACACAGTCCCTAAGCTCCAGCCATGCAAGGCACATGCAGTGAACCCACTAATGTTTTAGGGTTTTTTTCTCCAATTCATTATAATGAATACTGTTAAACATACAAAAACACCAGAAGATGGGCACATTGGATTCCTCCTTAAATCTGACCACTGTAATTTAAAACATTATCGTTAGTATTTTACCATATTTGTTTTTCTGTGTGTATACCTATATAAGGTACGATCAAAGACTACCGCAAATGCTTTCGTTTTTTAAAAATGTATTTAAAATACACACTGCCACAAATCTCCCTCTGAATACCCCCTCACTTCAAGCACACTTTTCCCGTCGTTCTTGCCACTTCCTGAAGCAGCTCTGAAAGTCCTCTTTTGTGCTCTCATTTGCTCTGTGGTGGCTGCCTAGACGCCCTGAACCCCTTTAAAATGTTGACTTCAGGGAATAGCTAGGAGTCGCAAGGTGCCAGATCTGGTGAATAAGGGGGATGAGAACACGGCGTCACGTTTTCACAAGCTGCCTTTTGGTCAGGTGGCGCTCAGCAACAGCAGTCACTGTAGTTTTTATCACACCTCGTAAAGACACTCTTATTCTGACTGGCTTATTCCAATGCTGTGAAACTCACCAACGTTGCTGCCTGCAGATGTAATTCCCTGATTCTTGTGGCTGTGTGCTACCACATTTTAGAACTATTCCACGGCGGGCGTGTGTGTTGCTGACTGTTGTCTGGGTAGCCTGTTTTCAGGTGCACGTTCCAGGCTCTGCTCGGCCCTATGCGCACTGTCAACCGTTTTCCTATCAACTGGGGGTTGGTCATAGAGTGAGGATACAGTCTTTGTAAAACATGCGTCTCCCCCCCCATACGGTCTTTCCCAGTGGGTGGCCCCCTCATGCTCTTCTCTGGGTATTGTCCTGAGGACTTGTTTATTTAACGAATTTCAATTTATCAATCTTTCGCTTTATGGCTAATGCCCATTGTGTCCTCCTTAAGCATTCTGCCCCCTTGAAGTCAGGATCCTATCCCCCTGGGTTGTCTTTGGAGAGCTTTATTGCTTTACCTCTCACATTCAGAGGTACGATCCAGCTGGATTAGACGTGCTCGTGTGGTGGAACCTAAGGGTCAGGTTCACCTTTTACCACACAGAGAGCCAGCTGAAGCAGTTCACTTATTAAAAAGGCCATTCTCTTCTTTCCTCATTAGGCGGTGTCGTCACACAGGTGACCGTGGTGGTAGAGTCTGTTTCTGGGCCTACTTCCGTGTTGCACTGACCCGTTTGTTTAACTTCCAGCCCATACAACACTGTCTTACTCACTGTAGCTTCAGAGTAATGTTGAAATCTCGACTTTTGATTTTTATAATAAAAAATTTATTAAAATGCAAAAAAAAATTCTTTAGTACCTCAATTCTTCTTGGGTCTCTGTATTTCCCTACATAATTAGGATTGACCTTGTCAGTTTCTAGGAAAAATATATTGCTAGGATTTCGAGTCTATTGAATCCATAGATCAATGGTAGAAAATTGACATCTTTATACTTCTGAAACCTCTAATCCACAAACTAGGGATAACTCTCAATAGATGTAATTCTGATTTTATTTCTCTCAGTAATGTCCCGCATTTCTGTAAAATCCTTGTATGTTTTAGTTAGATTTAATTCTAAGTATTTGATATTTTCTGAGGTTAATATAAATATTTTTATTATTTTACTATAAATTGTTTGTTGCTAAATAAAGAAATAGAGTTGAAATTGTATATTCTCTGACTCTAGAAATGTAAATTTTCTTATTCATTTAAATAACTGAACTCTGGCTTCTTTTTTTTTTTTTTACAAGTTTTTGGATTCTATTCCATCTGAGAATAAAAACAGTTATATCTCATTCTTCCCAATCTTAAAATCTTTTTCTCTCTTTAATATTCTGGCTAAACAACTTGCACGATGTGGAGCAGAGTGGTATGGCAATTCTGGCATCGTTTTAGTCTCAGAGAAAATTTTAGAACTTCAACACGAAGTACAATATGGACTTATTTTCATCAGATACTATTTATGAGATGAAGAGAAGTTCCCAGTTTACTAAGGGTAAGTTTACTTTTAATCATCAAATGAATATGGAATTTAGTAAAATGCTCTTCTCTATCTTCTGAGATGATTACAGGATTTTTTTCATCATTTTCATTTCTTTAAATATTTCACCTTCATGGATGAACCCTCCACACCCAGATTGTTTTTGCCGTGATGGTATTTATTTACAAATAGATATAGGACTGTAAGTGTATTCATATCTGGCATAAATTCCAATTTCACTTATAGTGTCAAATATACCTTTAACATTTTATTATTTTTAATATCTTCTTATGTTTTAAAAGTTTATAGGAAATCTGCAGACATCCTCTTATGACTAATTTTAGTAGCTTATACACTCTTTTTTTCTTTCTTTATCAGTCTTACTAGGAGTTTATCATTTTTATTAATCATTCAAAGAACCAAATTTTTACTATGGTGATTTTTCTCTATTAATTGCTATTCTTACCTTTAATCTTTCTGCTTTCTTTGTGTTTAATTTCTCATATCGTATGATTTTTGTAATGAATATTTAGGTTATTGATTTTCAGCTTTTCTCTTTTATAATACAGAACTATAAATTTGCCTCTTAACACAGGTGTAGTTGCAACCCCCAATTTTAATGCTGGATTTTCAGAATCCTTCAATTCAAAGTATTTTTGATTGCCACGGTTATTTTCCCTTGACTCATACATTATCTCCAAACGTTTAAGTAATTTCTCAGTTGTCTTTGTGTATTTGGTTTCAAGCTCAGTTGCAGTTTGATCTGACATCCTGCTCTCGAGGATTTCAGCCCTTCAAAATGTGTTGAGACTTAGTCTACGGCGCATAAGGTGCTCAGTTTTGGTATTTGTATGCATCTGTATGTGACGGCATCCTTGTGTGTATACAGGGTCCACGTATGCCAACGAGGAGTGTTAAGGAAACGACACGTGAGAAGCAGGGACATGATTGCTGCTGTCCGTCTGTCCGATGAGCCAGGCAGCCTCTGGAGGTCAGATGGGAGAGGGACCAAGAAAGGGAGGAAGGGAGGGGAAGTGCAAAGAACTACCTGCACCAACTCTCCATGATAAACGTGATCATTATGCACTGCAAACATGTCCTGATAAAAATGATTTTAGCTAAATTTAAAAAGCCAAGGGATAGAAGAGTCTTCCCTCAGCCTCGAGAAGGGGCACAGTGCTCGAGGCCTCAACTTCGGCCCCACCAGATCCACACCAGCTTGTGCTTAGAGCACTAATATAATAAATTAGCATTGTTTAAGTCGTTTTGGTGACCTGCAGCAGCAGGAGCACATCGATACTCTCAGTATGTCATTCGCGTCATTTCATTTTCGATCTTCGTGCTTCTGTGTTTCTAATTTTGTCTCTTATAACGCAGAGGATTTTTAAAACACCAAGCAATCTCTGTCTTTTGATTAGTTTTTAGATCTCTTACATTTAGTATAACTGCTGCTGTATTGACGTGTATAACCATCCTCTACTATGTGTTCTGTCTGTTTTCCTTCCCTTTCATTTCTTGCTTTTGCTTAGCTTTAACCAGTATCTCTTTTATAATTCTGGTTATTGTCCTCTGTTATCTTCTTAGACTTCCTAGATATGCTCTCTTTTTTTTTTTTCTCTTGCTATATATCCCAGGCTGGCCTTAAACTCACTGTGTAGTCCAGGCAGGCCTCAAACTCATGGCGATCCTCCTGCCTCAGCCTCCCAAGTGTCTGGATTACAAGCATGTGCTACCACACCCGGCAGATATGCTTTCTTTTATCCCTAGAGATTACCACATGCATTTTGAGTTATTAGGACCTAATATAAATTAATACTATTTTCATTTCCTAGACCATAATATAGTCAAGGGAAATTTAGTAATCTTCCCCCCTCAACTTCCTATCCTATTACTGTCAAAAATTTTAGTTATGTATACTTTTATTATTGTTTTGTGCAGTCAGTATTCATTTAGATTTCCTTACAAAGAGTCAGCATTTCTATAATACTTGCTTTGAAAGCATTGATTATTACAGGTTACAATAATGTAAATTTTCCATTTACTTTTGCTCTGTTTTATTCATGAGAGACACAAGTGAATTAAAAAAATACTGCTCAGCTTATCTGACCATAAATTCCACAAAATGTACACATGCATTCGTCTCAAACATCTGCCAGAGACCTCAACTCGTCACATGTATAATGGGCCACACCCACAGACTGCTGTTAGCACTTCCCATCCAATTCCTGACGGCCTTCCTTGACCTGTCTGTGACAATGCAGAGGGTCCAACTCTCTTTGATACTCTCTTTTGTTTTTAAAATTCAGGTCTTTTTCAAGACAAAATGCCATATTTACCATAGAATTTATGTATTTTAACCACTAACATATATAAAGATTTGCTGCAGTTTTCATTAGGGTTCTACCTATTTTATTCTGTGTCGGCAGTGGAATGTCGAGTGCTGTATGCCTGACCCCAGTTAGTCTCCAGTCTTACTGTTATGGTTCATGTCTACCTGTCCCCCCAGAGCCTCAGGCACTCACAGGCGGGGCTTTGGGAGGTGGCTGGAGGTGGGTGTGTGCACTGCATTGGTCCCCTGGTGGGTTCAGAGCTGGGTGTGGTGTTGGGAGGAGAAGCCTGGTGAGAAGAGGGGGTCGCCGTGAGAGGAGCCTGGAAGGCCTCTCTCCCTCCCCCTCTCTCCCTCCCCCTCTCCCCTCCCCCGCTGCCTCCCGTCCGCCCTGCCCTGAGCAAGCTTCCTCCGAGGGCCCCTCTGCCATGCTGCCAGGCCTCGGAGCCAGCCCGCTGTGGGCCGAAACTTCTACAAACTGCGAGTCAGAGCAAACTTTCCTCCCTTAGCTCGTGAGTACGGCACACCGCGGCTCAGCAGCGAGAAAGCAAGACGTGGCTTTCTTCACGGGAGCTGACACACTCAGATTACTTTTGGGAATGTGCTAGAACCACAACCAGTTGTATATACCATTTCTGCTCTTTTTCTTTCCTTTTTGCTTTTATTTTATTATTTTTGTTTTCTTTTTTCTTTCTTTTTCTTAATTTTTTTTCCATCTTCCTGCTCTTGAGTGCTTCTTTCACTTTGTGTGGAAATATCTCTATTTCAGCTTTCCTTACGGAGGATATTTGTTCTGGATATAGAATCCTAAACTGGCAGAGATTTTCCTCTAGATTCTGATATTTCTGTTTAGCAGTTAGCTACAAGTCAAATCATTTTCTTTGGAAATCAAGGCGCTCATTTTCCTCTGAACGTTAGTATTTTCTCTCTCTAGCGTTTGGTACATCTCCTGTCTCGTGTCTGTCTGTGGTTTCTTTGCGCTTATTCTTCTTCGGCTGGAGAGTGCTTTTTGACTTTGTTGATGCCATTTATTGGTTTTTGAACCTTCTCAATCATTAACATTTCTTCTATTGCTTCTGCTCTAGTATCTCTTTTCTAGGACTCCAATCATACACACGCTAGGGCCATGCCCCATAATCTCTGAGGCGCTTTTCTGTGCTTCTCACCATTTTAACTTCTAACCTTTCGAGTCAGGTATTTTCCACTGGTCATCTGCCCGTTTATAAATACTGTCTTCTGTGAGATCTAATCTCCTCCTACTCCATCTACTTAAATTCTAGCATCTTTGTTATTGCAGTCTTTTACCTGGAATTTCCATTTAATTTCTTAGCAAATCCAATTCTGCTATAAAACTCTGTATTTGTTTATTTATTGTATTGCATGCTAATCTCAGTTATTAAGTCTGCATCTGACGAGTCCAACATCTGGAGTTGTTTCTTAGGACCGTTTCTCCTTGCCATTTCCTGAACTGCAAGTTTTGTCTTTCCAACACACTGTGACATAAAATTCCTCTCTATCTGGAGCCACATTCACTCTGCTTCTTAGCCGCTCACCCTGCACATGTTGGCAAATGCCCTAGTCCTGGGCTCTCTGCTCTACACCTCGCCTTCTTCTGTGCTCTTGACCTTCAAGCTCTGGGCCATAGCAGCACAGAATCTTAGCTTGCTGCTCACAGCTGTATTTGGGTGCCTAATTTCTGCTGAATTTGTTACCTCTTAGCTGTCCAGTTTCAATGTTGTGCTCACCTCACTTGGTTTCATTTCCTTTCGTGATCTGTTTCTCATGTGTTGACTCTGAGCAGTTACCTGATGCCTTGGAGCTGATGGCTTTTGTATTGAACCCACATGTTCTCAGTAGGTGCTGTGTGTCACAAATGGCTCTTTCCTCACAAGACATCAGATTGGTTTTCTGAATGGTGGCATTGCCCCTGCCCCATTTCAGCCTATTGTACAAAGCCCACCTGGTTCCTTTCTCTCCTTTTCCTCCAAATAACTATTCTTCTTGGATCGGGGAGGAGGAGTCCCAAAACTGCTACACAAAGACAGATTTTAGGACTACATTTCACTTTCTGCATAGTAGCTTTATTATATTTCCCTGACTTTGGGTACCTTGTTTTCTAAACTGTGATAAGAGAATTTTCATCTCACACACACATGTACATACACACATAAGTTGTTGAATTCAGAACTCATCCATCTCATTTTCCTCTCTTTTGGCCAGTGGTCCTGAGTGTATTCACTGCTGTCCCTGAGTTTCAGATAAGAGCTGACTCACACCTGACTACAGAAACCTACAGAGAGAAGTTGAGCGCAACCTCCTTTCTTGACAGTAAAATCACGCACTGCCACCCGCATGTGCAACATCCAGGAAATAAGAACAGGAACTTCAGTGACTCAGACCACCCAAGGCTATCCAGGGCTGAGTTTTGGTTTTATGATCTTGAGCAAGTCAGACTCTCTGAGCATCTACTTCTCTTTCTGTAAAGTAGTATAAGTAGTAGTGTTCATCTCGTTTGTTGTTGTGCAGGTAAATGCCATAAACTAGTACCACACTTAATATAGTACCTGGCACATTATGCATACTCAATAAATGTTAGAAATTTTATTTCAATCCCAGCCCATTAACATTCTAGGGTTGACTCTATGAGGCACGGCAGATGGGAGGGTATCCAAATACACTAGACCTTCCTGCACTTCTGCCCAGAGTGTGGATGAGAGACTACAAAATTAATTTGTGTCATTTTTCTGCTTCCGTTCCCAACCCCACCCAGGGTCTAAAATCCAGAAGATGCTAGGAAAAAGCATTTCTACTGCATTACAGTAGAAGAAATATTTATGTTTATAAATGTATGTGAGCCATTGTCTCAGGTAATTTTCTCATTGCTGAGATAAAAAGACACTTAAAGGAGGAGAGGTTTATTATAGCTCAGTTTGTAGAGGTTTCAGTGTGTAGTTGGCTGTCTCCAAGATGGAGTGGCAGGTGGAGGGCATTAAAGATGTAAAACCGTTCACAGCAGCAGGCAGAAGACAGGAAAGCAGCAGCAGCATGCAGCCGAGGAAGAAGCCTCTCCCTTTTATTCCATCCAGGCTACCCACCCTTTGAGGGTACTATCCACACCCAGAACTATGCCAAACCAATCAGTGGACTAATTTAGTAATCACACACTCTGAATCTCAGTATCACGCATCTGAAACCCAGCATCACAAAATTTAATCCCAGCACCACACCTAGAAAGAGCCACCTCTGAAAGCCCACCTATGAGCACGTGAGTCTTCGGGGGGACATCTAGACACAGCCGTGATGGCCATCTCCCGTGGGGTCTCTGCAGACGCCTGCCTCTGTGTCTGTCGCTGACAATACGCATTTACACACATTAGGCCAGCATGGCCCTCGCTCCAGCCCTGGACAAGGCAGCAGACACAGCACGGCACCCACATCAAGGGCCAGGGCTCTGCCTCCTCTGGCATCCAGTGGTCTTGCCACTGTCTCTAAAGCACAAGCTCCAGTTCTCCTATTTGTACAGATTAGAAACTGAGGCATAAAGAGATAAAGGAATTTGTCAAAGCCACACAGATAAAAATTAATGACTGGTTCTCATGGTACTCACAGTCTATTAAGTAGAGAGATTTCCCTTTTTTAGTAGGAAAATTTAAAATTCCATTAAATATACTATTACCCAGAAGCTAGCAAGCAGGTGGGTAATTGAAAATTAACTTGATATTCAGTTTTCATTAAGACATTTGGAGTTATGTATTCACAGGCTGTGTCTGTGTCTTTAGTGTTTCTGGTTTGTCATTATTTGTCTACAAAAGAAACATAATCAGTTTTCTTCTCCAAATAATTTTAATGGCCTTTTAGTGGACTAAACTGGAATTATCTTAAAATGCTACTAGAAATGCTAATATAACTCCTTTCTAATAGAAAAAAAAAAAGAAGCTGTGAAATCATTAACGACAAGAATAAGTGGGTTTGGGCTGGGGATTTACCTCGGTGGTTAGAGCACTTGCCTTGCAAGCACAAGGCCCTGAGTTTGATCCCCAGCACCAAAAAAAAAAGTGGGTTAACTGACAACTCTATTGGAAATGGTGTTAAGAAAGCTGGACGATTTTGTATTCGGTTAGCAAAACTAAAGTTTACTAAGAATGACTAAGATATACAATATGGGAGAGGCTACTTAATCACTATAGAAAATTTTAAATTAAGTACAATGTTTAGGAACATATGACTCAAAAGATTGCTAATTGATTTTTAATCTTGTTAAGAATATTATTTTACCCAGTTTTTGTGTGCCATGATTGCTAAGTGGAGAATTCAGTCACTGTTGTAATGGATAGGTCCAGGAAGACTACAACTCTTTGGACATTAAAATGCTAGTGCTACAATATTTAGATGTTATATAAATATTATTTAAAGAGATCGTTCTTAAGAAACCACAGTCATCCATCAAGAAGATGTTGTTAGGAGCCGGTAGCTATAGAGTACAGCTTCCTAGAGTTGAAATCATCTGGGAATTTCCTCTGGATTTTTAGTGCAACAGCACAGAACCTACTCAGCAAATATTAAACATCTGGATGTCTACAATATGTGGACGACAATGCCAGAAGCTCGATTAACTTATCCTTGCATTTTTAAAACTGGTTTTTGTTGTTTTCTGTTAGGAATTCCTAACATCCCCAACACATCCATGAGATACTACACATCCCAGTAGATCTTATTTATCCTCCTTTGGTGGCTCTAGCCAGACAGACCTGACACTGAACTGCCTTCCAGCTGCTGTAATAAATTAACGCTAACACGCTGCCCTGCCACAAGAGTTCTGCGGGGTCGCAGCCTGGAGTCAGCACCAGCAGGGCCAGACTCGCGCGGCGCCTCCTGAGCTTCCGGGAGACATCAGCATCCCTCACTCAGGCCTCAGGGCGCAGTCTCCTGTGTGCGTGTCCTCCGCGTGCCTCTTATAAGGACACTTGTCGTTGAATTTAGGGCTCGCCTAGTGTGCCGGTTAGTGTTAACTGTCAGCCTGACTGGACGGCGGAAGCAGCAGACTGAGCTACAGGGCTGTATTTCCCAAGAAAGCAAACTATTTAGGTGACTGCAAGAATGGAGTGGTGACGTGGTTAGCGGTGTCGCCCTAAACATCCTCTTCCAAAGCCTTGCAGTACCGCTGAGCACTGGAACCATCATCTTGACTCGACCCACTTGCAGCCTCAGGACACGCTGGGCCCTGGGAGAAGACCGAGTCTCCTGGGCTCATTAGAGGGCCAGCTGCAGGAGAAGGCCTGGCTCCCACCGCAGTCCACCGATCAGTACCTGTGGGGCTTTGCGGAAGTCATTTTACCGTCCCGAACTTCAGTTTTCTCCACTCTGATACAGAGATTCCAAAACCTATCTGTACAATTAGAGTCAAATGTCAATAAAGAAAAGTATATAAAAGTATTTCATAATTGTACAGCGCAATGTGAATGCAAGTTTTTGTTTTGTAAGCAATTTCACAGAAATCAAAAGTACAGCTCCTACTCGCTCAGTGCAGAACTTCACTGAGAACCCAGGCTGGGTGGGCCGGCAGAAGCGAACAGAAGGGCGTGGCATCGGGCAAACAGGTGACACCAGCAGTAGTGTGACAGCAGCGGTCCTGGTAGCAGCCACCACACATCAGAGACAGTGACACACAGGACCTGGAGCAAAGAGGCGGGGCCAGGAGGTCAACTGCCAGCAGGGCTGGAATCCCAGGCAGATGCATAAGGGAATTACAGAAACGAGGCCGACCTGAAGCCACAGAAAGTTAGAAAAGCCAAGCCAGACGCTGGGCACAGGCAGAAGCGCTTGCCAGAGGTTGGCTAAGGGAAAGAGTTTGGCATAAGGAACAAGGCAACGGTTCTGTTACTGACTCAGCTCTAAAGGCTAAGCCACGGGGCCGTAAGGTGAATTCGGTGCTGAGTGGCCCAAGCTCCTGCCCTCAGGTTCCTGACATTGCCCCTCTACTGGCAAGGGTGGTTTTAATAAACCTTAGTACAGGAGGTTATATTTGTACCTACTAAATTCCATCTTGTTTCTTTTGGCTGATCCACCCAGCCTGTCAGCATCTTTTTTAGTCTTCACTCTGGCATCCACCTAATTAGCTGAGGCTCCAAGCCCCAGTCACCCTCAGCACCAGTGAGTTTGCTCCTTGGGCTTTGCCGCTGTTAAGAGCTGGGAGCAAACGAGGCACGTCCTCCAGAGGTTTCCAGGGACACAGCCAGCTCCAAAGCCACCCCACACCCTCTCAGGAGGTACCCAGTTCTTCACCTTCCCTGAGGGCACCAGGGAGGTGCCAGAGGCCAACGTCTGTGAGTCCCCAAACACGTCGAACCACAGCGCTGCCCTCAGTTTGCCTTCATGCTGTCCTCTCTCACTTCCTCCTCCCAACTCCGATTCGGTCCTGCTGGGGTCCATCCGTGCCATGAATGCCAGTCCTTCCCTTCCCCTCCGCTCATTAATGCTGCCACTCCCCCCTTCTCTTCCATTTCCTTTCTCCCTGCTTCTCCCACACTTGAGCACAGCGGCTCTCAAATTGCTGCATGCACCAGCGTCACCTTGGAGGTTCCTAAGACACAGGTCCCTGGAAACCAAGGCTTTGCAATCCTGGTTAGTTCCAGTGGTTCTCAAAGTGTGGTCCTCAGAGCAGCAGCATTGGCCTCATCTGGAACTGGCCCCTCTCCAGACCTACAAAACCAGAAACTCGAGGCTGGGAGCAGCCAATTTTGATTCCCGTGCACTCTGAGACCTGAACGCAAACAAGGCTGTATAGCCCAGGAGTCAGAGTCGGGGTCCCTGCTCCGCCCCCTCCTGTCTGGGAATGAGGCCAGGAGACCCCCTGTCTGTAAGCCTCAGAATTTCACCTGGGAATGATAGTCCTGCCTCAGTGGGGGCCACAAAATTAAATGACGTCATGTAGATAAAGCACTCAGTATGATGTCTAAGTGTTCCATAAATTCATGCTACATTTGCTTAATCTGTTAGAAAACGCCTCCATCGCTGTCATAAAGATGCCCTGCTTTACCCTCTGGCCCACCCTAATCTCCGCAGCTGAGCCCACACGAAAAGTGCCTTTCGCTGTCTCTCGGGTCTCGCATCTCTTTGCTCTGTAGTTCCCGAAGTCAGTGTCTGTGCCTCCTGCTCCCCTAAACTCTGAGATCGTCAGTGCTCTTGTTCCGAAGGCAGCGACTCCACAGGTCTCCTCTTGTAGCCTCCATCTTCTTCCTTCACGGCAGTCTCAGTCTCCACAGCCCACCGTTTGCCCTCCTTCTCCTGCCTTCCTGCTGATCTGCCTCAGGCCCCTGGCGGCCGTCCTTCAGCTTCTCCATGGCTCACCCTCCGTGCCTCCCACCCATGGTCACGGCCCTACCCACTCCCTGCCTAGAGCCCCAGACCCGAGCTCTACCGGAGCCCAAGCTCCTCCAAACGGCCAGACGGCCCAAGCTGGAAGGCCCGGGAGTCTGAATGGCCACGCAATCTCCACAGCCAGACCCTAAACTCGCCACCTACGCGCCCACTCCGCTCCTCTCTGTTTCCATCAGACTGGAGCTCTGGGCTGATCATCTGACCTGCCTTCACACTGTGCTTAATGTGCACATAGTTACTGAGCGCAGGAATCAAAAGAGAGAACTGTGGCATATTATCTAGTAATTTCTATTAAAAGGACATTAAATACTCAAAGAAAAGTGGATGAGTTACTTTCTAAATCCATGCTGACAGGAGACATCACCGCTTTCCTTTCTCATTCTTGCTTTCAGATTCACCATCTTCCGTGGCCCAAATCTGTTCTCTCTCCTGATTAAGAAGAGGAATATTTCACCCTTCCAGACTCTGCATTCCTCAGAAGTCACTGGGCACTGTCATTCTGCCAGAATCATTGCACCCTGCACCCTGAACACCTGTGCAGGCAGCTAAGTGTCTCTCACTCTCGCTTCCCGCACCCAGGGTTTCTGTTCCTTTTTAGCTGTACTTGTCTGCCTGACCTCCTTAGACGGTCCTGCTCCCTGACGGAGCACACAGAGGTGGAAGGAAAGCCGAGTGGTTCTGTGCTCTGCCCTTAGGCCCGCACCACCCAGCCTTGCTCCATCGCACCTGCATGCCTTCCTCCTACTGGGGTTCTAATACAATTTCCGGTGCCCTTTTCCATTATCTCTGGCATTTTTATCACAACAGCATTTAACTTTCTGAGTCTAAGCTGACATCTTTAGCCACTTTAGGAGCATCCATCCTTGTTCTGAGCTCCTCCTTCCATCTTTTGCATCCTGGCAGAGGAGAAGGTGAGCACAGAAGGGAAGGGGCCAGGCTGAGAGTGAGGAGCGGCCCCTGCCCGGGGAGGTCCGGGCACAGCAGGGACACGGCTCGGCAGCACTCAAGGCTGAATAAGAGGTCTCAGCTGCCAGCAGAGGTGAGGCTTGAGGTTGTCCAGTGTCCCCTCTTGAACTGGAAAGCCAAGTACTTGAACCAGAGAGTCAGGAACATTTAAATCTTGCTATTTTTAGATTTTTCTTTTCTTAGTTTCAGATTGCTGTTTAATCAGCAGAGGTCTGGAACATTTCAGTCTTTAGTTTCCCACCAAGTTAAATATTTAACAAGCTATAAACAAACACTTGAGAAGATGATTCTCAAAGGGACACTCATCCCTCCGGACTTTGTAAAGGAAGGAATTCACTCCTGGATTTTTCTTTCAGTTTTCAAGTATTGCGCTAATGTTAAGAACCCAGCTTAGGGCCGGGAGACTGAGGGGAAGCAAGCATCACTATAGACGGCTAAGGCTAAGCGGTTCTCAGCCCCTCTGCTAGGAGCACATTCTTTTTGTAGCAGCCATGGTAACTGGGAAGGGGGATTGGGAACTGCAGGAAAAAAGCAACAGGTAAAAGTATAGGACCAGGAGCGGACTGGGACCACGAGGGAGAAAGTGACCATATGCAAGTATAGGTTGAAATAGGATGAAATCCAACCAGAGAAACTTTAAGAAACCAATACAAGGGAGGCAGGAAGGAAGAGAGAGGGAGAGGGAGGGAGAGAGAGGGCAGGGGAGGAGAAGGGAAGAGAGAGGGAGGAAGAGGGAGAGGGAGGAAGAGGGAGGGCGGGG
>PVJO010017998.1:0-37811 GCA_004026905.1 Hystrix cristata | reverse complement strand
AAGAGAAACAAAGGTTTAATTCATAAGTGTAATCAAATAGGAAATGCAGAACAATTCCTAATATTCTTTAATGTGCTTCAAAGATAAACTGTCAATCATAAAAGTGTTTGAAGATCACAAGGTTACCAAAGTGGGTTTTACAAAGCATCCCTCATGAGGGCTGGGGATTTACCTCAGTGATTAGAGTGCTTGCCTCGCAAGCACAAGGCCCTGAGTTCGATCCCCGGAACCACAAAAAAAAAAAAAAAAAAAGCATCCCCCATGAAGCAGGACATTAACACCCATGACCAAAAGTAAATGAACCAAGAAAAGCATAGATTAAAATTTTGATAAATTTAATTTTGATTAAGAAGGACAAATCAAAATAAAATTGAATGGATAAATGAAAATTTTATTGCTGCAGAAAAACTAATTTTCTGTTCAATTAACACTATGTCACCTGACCCTCAAATAAAGAGTTGTGGTATTTTTTATGACTAATGATGTCATTGTATTTAGGAAAGAAGGTTCATGTGTATATATAATATTGTACTACATTATATTTTGTTATGGATTATCCTATCTGTTACTATTATCTTTCTCAAACTTCAGAACCAAAAAATGATAATTATATTTGGGCAATGGATTTGTAGATGCTTTCAAAGTTTCCCTGACTCTTTCATCTGAATTTTCCACACTATTCTCAATGACAATGCCCTATGTTAGTAATAAGAAAATTCACACGGAAGAGCACAAGAACATCCAATGCCAAACCTTAGCAGTTCAAAGCCGCCTCCTTTCTAAATTCTATGCTAAGCCCAGCTTGCACATTCACAATACACTACCCCGTTACACACATGCAGTAATGTTTCATCAAAATCACATCTGGAGTCACATCCCTGGACATGGGGCTGTCAGGGATTGAGATGGGTGCTTCCAAATTCTGGGGGACGGGCTACCTATTGAGCCGTAGGTAGTGCCTGCATTTTGTTACCCACAGTGACAGCTGCCAATGTGTGAGTGAATGTGAAATGTCAAGTTCTCTGGCACCATTCCTGGAAGAATCTGTAATTTACTGGCTCCGTCATGTCACTCTCTGAAGTATTGCCTGCGAGACAAGGTATGACCCACCCCCAGATCTTGGCTGAGTTTTCACTGGGATCCTCCAAAGGCCACTTTCCTATGAGGGTCCTTTGGCAAGAATCTTAGCACCATTTCATTTTCCCCTTAAGTCACATTTCTCCCTGGAATATGAATGGGGTCTCTGGCACCTTTCTGTTTTTTTTTTTTTTCCTGCTTGTATTTCTGGGTGAAATCCCATGTAGGCACAAAGTGTGGAGCGGGGGATGTTGTTCGCCCCATCCTATTTTAAACTATGATAAGGTGGCAGGAGTCTTCAACGATCAGAAAGGAAAAGGCAACTGGGGAGTGGCAGGAGGGAGCAAAGCTTACTCCAAAAAGATTGGTATTTGCTGGAGACCTCACAGAAAGGATGCCTGCCAGTTGTCTCTTTACTTTTAAATACCAATTCAGTCAATCAAACCTACCTAACGCAGTGTGGAGATCACTTTTTTAATTGTAGGAAATGTAATGCAGTATTAAACACCATAAATTACTACCTGATTGTGCAGTGATCTTATCATGTCTGATTAGAACAACTCACCCTCAAAATGTGTGAAAAGTAGCAGCCTCCTCCCACATTCCTGACAAGTACCTGCAAACCACTGCAGTCAGGAACAGTCCTCTGTCCGTGTGCTATTGGAGATCATGACAAACTGAACCCCCAGGTTTTCTGAGGCCTGGTCACTCAGGTAAAATATTTACATGCTACAAATACCTTCTTCCCACCCGAAGATTCATTCTGGACAAGCAAAAAAGGATGCTTCGACTTGGTCAAATGACTGTTAGGAGAATAGAATGCTGGAGACGGGCTGGGTGAGTTGCAATCTACAGTCTAAACAAACTGTCAGATATCACGTGCCTACATGTCAGACTTACACCAACTAGTACAGTTCTATTTTGAATAATGGACTAAGGTAAACATGTCCAAACTCGTCTCATTCTTACATAAAACCTGAAGCATCTTCAGCTCTAATCTCTCAAATTCTAAACCCAAAGTTCCATCAGATGTGTCCCTTTAGATATTTTGCTTACACTTTAGTCAACACAGTCACAATCAAATTCATTGCTTCCTGAACTGGCTGATGGGAGAAAGAAACTACAGTGTCTTCACTGATCCCTTCCTTTACCTACTCACCCCCAACACTAGTGCCTGCCTTTATTTACCCACTCCAAACACTAGTGCACTACAGGTCATAGAGCTGTTTGTGACATTCAGTGAGCCTTCCGAATCTGACTTATTAAAGGATTTTGTTTCCTCATTGTCCTCCTGTGATTTTCCCCTCTCTAATCTGCCCTCCTTCATGCCACCGATAGAGATGTCTTTCTAAATGTGGGCTGGCACATACCACCTTCCTTGGAAATGTCTACTAATGACATTAGTTGCAGGATAGATCGTGAATATTTTAATATCCTTTCCATAGATTTTCCTGATATTTTAACTTAGTTAATGTTCAAGCCTCAATACTACAGCCTCTCTCTATGGAGCTGACCCTTCAGCTATAGTAGAAAACTAGCCCTTGGGCGAACTGTGCGCCTTTGACCTTGAAGGACTAACCTGTGCTAAGGCGTAAAGGGAGTGAAGTGGCTTTGCCTGCCATTTCTCTCTCATCGTGATCTTATTCTTCCAAGCTTCACTCTATTTGTGCCATCCAGCCTGAGGACCAGCGGCCCCCCGGAGGACCATCCTCTGTAGCTGGTACACCCTTCCTCAGTAACCAGATGGATTGAATTCCTGAAAGCAGGGACTACATTTAATTTACTTTTAGATCTTGTCATCATTCCATGTACAAATCCTGGAGACCCCAGAAATGTTTGTTGAATACACAAAACTCCAAAGCAATTATGAGGGCAACTCAGCCAAGTCACCAAGGCTATGTCCTCTTGTGAACAGGGTGCCCGGATATTGCTCTCCTTCTCTTCCCTGTTCACCTGGGCCCAGGCAGGCTGCTACGAACCTTCAGTCTTCCAAGAAAGTTGAAGCTGTCAGTCAGTGGCTCTGTCAATCACGTGCCTTCACAAAGGCTCAAATTCATTAGGAGGGTAAAAAAGCCTTTAAGAAAACATTGTCAGAAAGAATCAATCAATTTAAACATTTAAAAGTAAAATGCGCGTCAGTCCGTCTCCACGGTGAGGGTTTCCTAATGCAGGGAGTCTCCTCCTGGTCGCCGGCCAGAGCCTTGGGACTGGAGAGGAGGCTTCCTTCTGAGGTCTGGCTGCTCTGGGCTGAGGGCAGGCAAGGAGGGAGCTGCCAGCACACAAGCTGGGAGGTGCTGAGGAGGAGTGAGAATTGGCCGTGTCATTTTCTAGCTGCCGCACATCTCACGTTTATATAAAGAGATGACATTGTTTCGGGTTCTTTATGACTCATGATGCTGTAAATGATCATTTGGTCTTGTTTGAGAGGGCTGGAATTGGAGTCTTTAATGAAAGGAAGAAAGAGAGAGAGAGGAAGGAAGAAGGGAGGGGAGAGGAAGGTGCGGGTAAGGAAGGCCAAGGGGAAAGGAAAAAGGAAGATAGTAAAGACGAGATGTCAGGAAGAACCTTCATCATGATGGGCATTATGGGTCCCCCTCACACACTTGGTGCCATTCAATCTTCACAAGCTTGTTCTATTATCTTCATAAGCTTGTTCTATTATCTTCATTTTTATGATTCAGAGGTTCTAAATACCTTGCTTAAGGGGGTTGGGGACTTAGCTCAACTGGTAGAGAGCTTGCCTAGCGAGCACAAGGCCGAGTTCAATCCCTAGCACCCCAAAATAAATAAACAAATAAGTTGCTTAAGGATTGAAGCTAGGTTGAAAATACATTCCGAATCTACTCTTTCATTATATTTTTTGAAAATGAAAAAGAAATACTGACCATTCGGTGAAAGTTGAAACATTTTCACTCCCTATGGATATTTTTCCAGATACAAGAAGGCATAACAAACAATGTTTGAAATAAAGTACGGGGTAAGAATTGGCAAGGGGAGTCAGGGACAAAGGTGGGATGGGAGAGACTGGATGGGGTCCAGGGCTGTGCATTCTGCCCGACACTCTTCTACTTTGGTCAACATCCAGGATATCTCTAGGATAACTCTTCTTGGGGAATACTTGGTTAATAAATCCAAAACCAAATTACATATACTTTAAAAGAAAAGGAAATTTCTTGAAACTTCAGAGTAAAACCCAGCCAATGGAGTGAAAATCATTACATGGTATCTTTTTATATTGGTCTCTTGGGAACTCAAATCTTCACATGTTAGCAAACCAGGCAGCTGCCTACACGGGAAGACTTCAAGAACTTTGGAAGTAGCCTGCTCTGTTTCCTTATCCTAGAGATTCCTGTAATTATCTCCCCTGCCAGCCAGGAATTTCACCATTCTATAAGATCTGGGTCTAGGATTTTTGTTTTTGTTCACGTGCATACACACTTATCATACATGTCAATGCATTTCTCAAAGCAGGAAAGCAGGTCTAGATAGGAGAGTATTCAATATAAAAAGGAAAAGGAGAGAAGAGACAGGACATCCAATTTGGTTTTCCCCATTCCCAAGGATCAGGGATAGGGAAAATCAAAAACTTAATCTGACATCTGCCTCTCTCTTTTTAGTAAAATCAATCACCCCCTTCGTGGGTTATTATCATGACATGATCCAAAATGGCACCAGCAAGTCGTCTTCAGGAGTATCAGGAAAAAGTTGTCCACAGAGAAGCAGGGAAGGCCTGGGCATACCCTCCTTTTCCTTGGGCTGTCATGCTCCAGCATGGCCCACCTCCTTCTGGCCACCCTGGAGTTCTCAGGGATTCTGAGCCTTAAGCTTCTCTTGCCTCTCTGTTTGTCTCACAAGCACACGGTACAGTTTCTGCTTGTTTTTAGAAGTGGGAGGTGAAGGGCAGGAGTAAAAGGAAGCAGTGAAATTATCTATGAATGGTGTTTGAACTGAAAATTAAAATTGTTATTCATTCATGTTATATTTTTAAAAAGAACCCTAATAGCTACAAATCTCATTGGTTTGCCTTGTTGGTGGGTTCACGTGTGTATGCATGTGTGCACACATACACACACCTCGCCTTTGTAGGGTGCCCGATTTGTGCCTCAGCATCTGGGGCTTCAGGACCGAAAAGGAACTTAAAGTTAAGTAAATGTTCTCTGAGCCCTTTATAACAAAAAGGGTCCCTGCCAATTAGCCACTTACTCCCCGCTTGATCTCTTCTAATGACAGGAAACTCACTGCTTCCAGATACAGCATATTTCCTGCTTAGACAGCTAACTGCTAGGTTTTGACTTAACAGAAAGATGAGTTTTCTGTTTCCCACTTTCCTGAATGTGTTTTAAATATTCTAACACTGGACCAAGCCCTCCACGCATATTCTCTCTGTCAGCGATGTGAACAGTCCTTTGAGACGGGGATTAGAGGAAGAAACGGAGGTTCAAAGAGAGAATCTGCTGATGATCAGGCTGTTAGTAAGTTGTGAGTTACGGGTTTGGTCCTGGGTCTGCAGACCCCCAAATACCCCGTCCGGAGCACTGCTCCACCCCATCGTCTGCCCTGCATCATGGGCCAAGGCACTCCCTCTCCCCAAAAGTCCCAGTAGGAGAGTGGGGAAAGCAGCCCCACCCTCTCTTCCTGCTCCCCTCCACCTCTGCCCTTCCCTACAGCTGGCCTCAAAGCCCCCAGACCTGTCCCTCAGCACCGCCCAAGTGACCCGCACAGAACTCCTCTAGGAACACCATCTGTGCATCCCCGTGAGGGTGACCTCTTGCCTACGTGTCCTTAGGAACCAACGAGGACTCTGCCAAGGGACAGAAGTGTAGCTCTCTAATAACCATACCCCCTCTCCCCCTCTTAGCACCCTGCAGCAAGAGGCTGCTTCCGCCTGGTCCTGGAGCACGGCCTTCGCCATGCACACTGAATCTAGCCAACGCCCTCTTGTGTGTGGTCTTGCTTGCCAACAGCATTCTGAGGCCCTTAAAGAAGGCTTTATTCATCTTTGTTCCAGCAAAATCTAGCGTGGTACAGGTATGCACTTGAAACTCAAAAACTTTGAGGAAGGGAGGGACAGATGGAGCAAGAAAGGGAGGGAGAAGCAAGAAAAGAGAAGCAATGAAGGTAAAAAGTATTTAACCCGTACAAAAGGAAAAGTGTTCATGTGACTGAAGTTACTTCCTCTGAGAGGAAAAATTTAAAAAAGGATTTGGAATGTAATTATGACCACTTACGGAGATAACCTAGCGCCATCTGGGAATAACCTCACGGTTCTCAGTGGAGAAGTTATAAACTAGGCATCTGAACTATTTTATTGTTCATAAAATGTACATTAGTAGCCAGAATTTTAAACGCTGAAAACAATTTTAGAATAGAAGTTTGATTTTCCAACTCTCTTTTAAAAAGCTGGCCGATCTGGCCAACCATTTCCCCCTGGTGGAAGCCTGCTGGAGCTGAGTGGCAGCTGCCGTGAGAAGAAGGCCCGGCCTCAAATTCACGGGGCCGCACCTGACTCTGTCTGGCCCAGCCACTGTCTCATCTGTGGCCCCTGTCTTTAGTCCACGTGCACTGTTTAACACTGAGCAAAAGTAAGATGTACTCATTCGTTCATTCGTCTTGGCCCGTGGATCCCTCCAGAAGACTGCCGCTCTGTAACCCCTTCATTCTGTGTCTTGTCCTTCGAGTTCCTGGAAGGCACCACCCAGGTCAGCCACACAGAAACCAAAGAAACCTTAAAGGATACTGCCGTGCTCCTCTTCATTTGTGAATACTAATTTTCTAATCAAAAGTTTTATTTTTAAAAATTCATTGTTCCTTCTTTTTTTTCTCTTGTCTTTAAATGTATGATTTTTTTTTTTTTGCAGATTCATTCGTGCACATAACGTACTTTAATCATCGTACTTTAATCAACGTACTTTAATCCCCCCAATCTCCCAACCCTCCTCCCTGGTTTTACACTTTTGATGGGGTTCAATGTATATAATATATTTTGATTATATTTGTGATCCCATCATCTGCTCCCACATCCCCCCATTCTCTTCCTCTTGTCCAATAACAGCCTCCCTTATTTTTAAAGAAATAAGAATATCCACGATTTGTTGTATTTGGAGAATTTGGGGGACTCTGTCAAGGCTTGTCCTCTAGAATGGGGCAAAAGGACAACAAAAGCACGATGGCTCCACCGTGGTCTCCCCAGTTCCCTGCCCTTGCCAGTGCCATCTGCACATGACCACACTATCTCACATTTTCCAGGGTCCAGTCTGCGCCACTCCAGCTCCTCATCCCACCATTTCTCCTGCCTGCAGAGCTCAGACAGGAGCCGTAAGAGTCACAATGCGGGGAACCCAGAACACCTTCTAGGCTTTGGTGGTAAGTGAGCATACCACACTTCCATCACACAGTCTTGCAGGTGAAACCTCAAAGGTCAGGAGTCAGAGGAACCTGTGCCACCTCTGCAGACAAGGCCCCTTCTTGAAGCCCAGTTCTTGACGTAGGTGCTGCCCTGAGGGCTGCTAGTGGACACCATCTACATCAGATGACCAAGTCCGCCCTATTTCACTTGATGCCACTGAACTGTTTGCAAGATGATTTCCCCGAGCCTCCTTCTCTCCCTCGTTGAGCAGAGGGGTAAGTCAGGGAAAGCTTTTATGTGGTTGCTGCGTTTCCAAATGTTCCTCTGTGATTGACAGCTCTGCATTCAGCTTCCCATTATGGCACCTGCAGATAATGAGATATCTTGAAACCGGAATTTCCAGCGCCTGAGCCTGCCAGGAATATTATCATCAGTGTTCTAGCAAGCCATTCCCGCTGCACACATGACCTCTACAAATTTGAAATGTCAAAACATAGCCAGGAGCTGAAACCAAGGCCGCACCCGACCAAGTGGCTATTGGCTCTCGAATGTACAGGAAGGAGTCCTTTATCTTGGGAGAATTATGGATTACCAGAAAATAGTGATCTTTTCATTAACCTATATGTATTTAGAATGTAGATAATGTCTGCCTTTCATCATTCTCATAGCCTGTGTGTGGGGAGCCCTGGAGAATGAAGGCCTTTGCATTTCCCCAGCGACTCTGGGCCTGTTTGGGAGCTAATTCGAGCCACCAAATCTCTTTGTCCTCAGTGGCTATTTAGAGCCTTGATTCTGTAGGTTTTGTAGCCACCTGGATCTTTGTTATCAGAGAAGGTGAAGGGCATTTAATCCTAAAATTGGAATCTTAATCTTTTCCTTTTTGCCTTTCTCCACTTTCCTTTCCATGTGGGCCTGTGGCCCACAAGCTCTGAGCTCTGAACACAAGGTGGTTATGGACCCACCTCTTTGATCAATTGAGCTTCAAGTCTGCACTGTTCATTATGGTGGGTGCTCAACCTGAAGGTGAACGAGACACTGCAGGGATTTGCAGTGCACGGAGGGTGGAGCTGGCTGTTACCGTTATGAACACAGAAAAGCAGAAGGTAGGTGACTTATGGGGGGAATCCAAGTAGGAGAAGGGTATTTAGAGAGTGAGTTCTCGAGTTGGGATTCAGAGGATGGCACTAACCAATGTAAGAGCGTCGATGGGCGGGCTTTACACATGGACAGACCTGTGAGAATAGGGCCTGTAGGTCAAGAGGTACATGGTACATTTAGGGGACAAGAGAAGGTCTAGAGTTCTTGCATCACACGTTGTCCAGGCCCAAGGGAGAAGCCTGGCTGGAGAGGACAGCTAGGACCTCCTATAAAGGCCTCAGGTGACAGCCAGAAGGTCTGGAGTATTCTTGCAAAGCCTCAGTATTTGGCATTGTAGTGACAATTCTTCCTACACTTCTCTCTTCCAGATCACTGATAAACCAATTCTTTGCCCACTCTCCCTACAGCTGGGTTGTAAGGGCAGACACAAAAGCCAATTCAGACCAACTTGAAGAGTCTTCAGCCACAGTGATCAAATCTGCCTAGACCAGGATCCATATTGGGCCAATGAGAATCGACCTTGAAAACTTAGCTGGTGCTTTTCATGTGTGTGCTACTTCCTGAAATTCCTAAGCTGCGAAACAGAAGCTTGACATTACTCATGGTCATCTTGGTCTGTTTGGAGAGAAACTTCTGCGTGTGCCATGTAAAGGAATCCAGCATGAAGATGGAGAGACAGAGTTGTAATTGGGATCATTCCACATCTGATGTCAACATCTTTGAAAGCAGTTTCCCTTCTTGATACACCCAGGAGATGAGAGATACATTTTAATTTACTTATTAATTTGAGCAAGTTTCACTGGATCTTTCATCTCTTGAAATTCTCAAATAATCTTAACATATACAAGCTCTGATCCTGAATGTTTAAAATTTAAACGATGACGTTGCCATTAATCGTCTTCAAATTGCTCCCCCTCACTTCGAACACGCTTTATCCCATTATCGTTAACCACTTTCCGAAGCAGTTCTGCAAATTCTCTTTTGCGAGTGTCTTTAGTATATTGTCGGGACTGCCTCTATGTCCTGAGCTGATTTAAAATGTTTACCTTTCATGGTCATTTTGACTTTGAGGAAGAGCCAAAATTTGCATGCTACCAGATCTGGTGAACAAGGCGGATGAGGATGGCCCTCAGTGGCTGCATTCATGGTATTTTTTTACCACCTCTTGTGGACACTCAGGAAAGAGGACTTCCAGAACTATTTCAGAGAATGTCATGAACAATGGGATAAATGTGATAGAAACAAGGAGGATTAACTACAATTTGTCTTTTGTTGCAATACAACTTTTTAATTTACACACACACACTGTATTTTTTGATTAGCCTTTTTATAACAGCCTATGTCGTCATAATCTGTTTTTGCCAAAATGATTTTGGTGAAACCCGCTAATATCAAGGTTAGAAAAAGGCACTTGAGATGAAGTGACACACACAGGCTAAGCTATGTCTGCACATTTCCTTAGGAAGCTCACTACCTCCCTGCCTACCTGGTCTCTCTCTAAAAGCATGATCCCCATTGGCAGGTGCAAAGACAACCCGACACCCCTCAGTGCAGGTCTTCTACTGGCTTGCAGAAGATGCACAAGGAGTCCCGAAACAATGGCACAGAGATGACCAGACAAGCTCTCCAAATGAAGCCACATTCCTCAGATCTCTTCCCAAATGTCCAGAATCCTGCTGACATGCCTTAGGTTAAGATCAAGGCCCACTGACATGTCAGCATGTGGTGATTCAGAAAGCGGCACTTGGGAACCCAGAAAGAGCCGAGATCTACCCCAGGAAGCCCCAGACCCCTAGCCGAGTGCTAGCAGGCTGTCTGCTATTTTCCGCCGAAGGCTCTGTCTCCATGTGGGCCTGGACAGTAGCCCTCCTGCTGGTCTGGGAGTCAATGATGACCGAGGGCCTGACCTCCTACTCTGCTCAGCACACAAAGGCAACTTGGCTTGGAATTTTCTCTCCTGTCAGGCCAAGGAGATCCAGAGTCAACCAAGGAGGACTTAACACATGCCAAAAAGGAAACTGAGAACAGTGGTTCCATAACTAAAGAATCATGTTCCAGGGCTTTAGAACCTGCCTCCCCCACATGTATACACACATGTACACATGTACACAGACACACACATAAATCTACATAGACACTGACACATATACACACAGAGACACAAAGATACACAGACATACCCAAGCACATGTACATACAGAGATACACATAGATACACGCAGACACACACAGATATACACAGAGACATATACAGATGTACACACAAATGCACACAGAGAAATACACATAGACACAGGCACACAGACAAGAGGCCTTCACACACACACACACACACACACACACACACACACACACTACTTTTTAAAAACACAAAGGAACCTGCCAGGGGAAATCCACTCAATTTGTCCACCAGGCCAGCTAGACCTAACAATAGCACTGTGTACCCCTGCTCAGCCCAATTGATATTGCCTCAGGATACCTGGAAAGTTTTTTGTTTTGTTTTGCCTTTTTTCTTTTCCTCCCAACAGCATGTGAGGACAAAGAAAAACTTGTAGCAGCCAAAATAGACCTCACGTGATAAAAGTAGACACATCACCAGAAAGATGCATGAATGTGCTCAAAGACAGAACAAATAATTTATTGTCAGCTGCTTTCTCCTCTACCCAAATGTCTTGGGCTCTTAGGGAATCCACACCGGACTGAAGATTGAGGGGCCCTCCTGCCCGGAGTCCATCTAGTCAGGCACAGAGGAGGGAGGCGAGCAGGGCTGGCTGTGTGCGGCAGTGCGGCCGGGGCTCAGGGAGAGAAAATGGCCGCCCTGTCGCCAAGTCCTTCTGTGTGGCCCTGTCAGGAAGGAGCCTGAGCTCCGGCCGGGTCTGGCTGGCTCCCGCTAAGTCCTAATGCCACGGTGGTGGTGGGGGACAAGAGATGAGAGACAGAACAGGGCAGCTGCAAATGAAAATCACCCTGGGGAAGGTTACAACTAGATAAAGTTTTCGACAATAAGATTCCAGAGACTGCTGACGGGAGCAAAGCTCAATATTTTAGTCTCAGTACAAATTTGCTTCAATCTTATACAACTCCCATGCAGCATCGCCCACAGCTGCATGCTGTAAACAACAAACAAATCTATTTCCATCAGCCCTGCTGATGCCAGGAGAAAAGTGCCTGAGCATAAGACATGCACAGATGCAAACCCTCACCTGAGCCTGGCGCTGCCCTCCATTTGGCCTCTCTAACTTAATATCGTTGTTACAAAGCTATTGGTCTCCTGGTAGCTAGCTGGCTCAACGCGGTGCCTCTTCTTCCAGCTAATCTGACAACTCCGATCCAAGAAGCATCAAGGGCCCAATTAAGAAGACACATCTTATCAAGGAGCTTATTTTGCATAACAGAATACAAATGACGAATAAAAATTTAATGTTTAATAACTTAGTACAAAGAGGGCTGTTGATATAGAATGCCTGGAATTTTTATGGAGGCTGTCAGACTTGTGATAAAACTGTTATATAGGAACACTTGGCAAAAAACAGCGTAGAATTTTTCAGTAATGGTGTGTGCATGATATTGCATTAATTCTTGATAGGGAACTAACTGTAAGCCTGGGAATCAGCCAGTTTGAATTTCAGTGTAAGATGGTGTGTGTGCATGCGTGCCCTTGTGTGTGGGGGGGTGCGTGAGCGTGTGTGTGTGTACACGCGCATGTGCATATGCGCCTGCATATTGTGTTTCATTCAGAATGTGAGCAGGGTGTGACCGGACATGCATGTGTTTTTATGGAAGAGGATCTAAGTGCATTTGAAGGAGAAGTTGCTCAGCCCTTCCAGAGGTATCCGGGTGTGTCTTACTACAGACAACAGGAAATGACTTTGGTCCTTTTCTGTGCTGCTCATCCTGATGTAAACAGCAGCACAGGATTCTGCAGCGTGTTCTAAGGGAGCACTGGAGACACTTTCTCTCCTGTCTTGAGGGAGAGCGAGTCGCACAGTGGAACAGGATATGGGAGGGTACAAAAAAATATCAAACTTGTTATTCTTCAGCCTCCAACATTTGGTTCCAGGAAACACATACAAGAACCGTTGCCTGCGTTGGAGATGCTACTTAGGAATTCTGTAGTTTCTCTAACACCTTTGGTCATAATGACGCAGTCATTCAAATATTTATCGAGAGCCTGAAGTTGACCGGGCTCTGGAACAAAAGCTACAGTTTCAGCACCAGCTCTAGAGAGCAGAGATGCCCACAGCTTTGACTCTAGATTCTTCCTTGTGCTACTTGCATACACTACTTGCAGTACATTAAATAAGTTACCCAGCACTTCTTGGGCCATTTGGAAAGCAGTCAACACTGGAAATTCTCAATAGCTTCGACTTGCCTTCATGTTGTCAGCCTATTTCAGATCAGTTGCACCCCCCCATGCCTTGGCCCAGAGCAACACTGTTGTGCACACTTTATATACTGTAAACCAATGGGGAAAATTCTTGACATTATGACTGTAATGCCACAAAACTCCAAATGCCCATCAAGAGAAATCGAACTTTCATTTGTAGTTATGTTTTATTTTTAAAGTATCCATTAACTAGGTCTACACTGTGCCGAAACAGAGCGGAACTCTTTCAGAAGTACACATCCCATCTACATGAATGCAAGATGAATTTTGTACTCATCCCGTCCTCTTGCATTAGTGTTATTACAGTGAATACTAAATGGATTTCTAATGATTGGCCACTCAAAGGGAAATGTGACTGACTCCTTCAGAGTAGTCATCAGACTCTGTGGGCAGATTGGAAACTGTGGGGTGAGGGGGCTTATCCTAGTGCCCAGAAAGTCAAACAGCACAAAACAGAACCCCAACCATTGTGGTGTGGGCTACAGAAAGACATAATTTACTTGATGAGGCTAATATTCAGATTGCAAACTTGTATTAGAATTAACACTACAGAAGGGGCTTTTACATGGAGGATTTGTTACAGAAATAAAATCTATCGGTAACGCTTTCATTGTTCCATCATTATGAACTCATTTGGTATTCACTGTAATAGCACCAATCATAATGAATTTGTTTGATATTCATGTGGCTCTCCCACACATTAACAGTTTCTCTTATAATTCACCATCCAATAAGCATTAGTTAATGTGGACTTTGGACCAATAAAGATGGTCCATCCCACCCCCCATATTTGCCTGAAGCTGTCTAAGAGTTAAGGGACATACTGATATCCTGAATATTCTGGCTTCTCCTGGTTCTCATCCCATCCAACAAGCTAGAGAGCTTTCTGGGACCCACACTGGACATAAATAAGAATGATCTCAGTTTAGTTTTTGGAGCCTAGAGAAATCAGAGTTTTAACCCTTGATGCCTCGAGTTCGACCCCAGCTGCAAAGATTTTAGGATTCTGTTCCTCACTCCCACTCCTACCAAGGCTGCACGGGACCCACACAGGGCAAACAACGCTTCCAGCAAGATGTTACTTATGCCAGAGAACATGCTCCTGTCCACTCTCCAGAATAACTTTCCACGAAAAATTTCAGGGCTATGCTTTTGTAGTTGTGCAAATGTTTACCCTGCCTTAGATCCCTCAGCCAGGGAATGGAGCCAGTTTCTCAGCGGTCCTCGCTCGTTGGCAATCAAATTGTCCCGTCCTACAGAAAATAGAATGTGACTGATACTGGACCAGTTACTTCATCACTTGTCAGGGCACTGGGTGAGAGCTCTCTATTAAACTCGCTGGTAATTAAACTTGTAGAATGTCCCTATGATGCTCTCTAGCTTCTCTGTAATGGATTTACCTGGGTCTCCTGCCCAAGAGGGAACTGTCGGGCAATCAGGAAGGGCGGTTTGATACATAACTACGACTCTTTCTGCTTCAGTCACCCAAATATTTAATACTCATCCAACAGTTCCACAAAACTTGCAAGCCAGTATCATTTTTCTTTAGAGAAGGTGCACTCCATGATTATTTTGAAAAGAATGTCTGTTTAATCCCTCAGTATTTGAAGTCCTCTGACCTCCAGGCTGAAGGTATTATGTATAAATCCACAAAATTTGTAACTTCCGTGTTTTTTTGCAATGATAGACCCTTTAACCCCAAGTCAGGGAGCAGAGCAGCAGGCTTGCCTGTGCCTTTAAAGAACAAGTGGGATGCTGGAAACATGTGCAGGATCATCTAGGATGGCATGCATCTGGCCTTCCTAGAAAGAAAGGAATTCTCAGACTCCTCTCTCCTTTGGGTAACTGGGATTCTGAGCGAGTCACTGGTCCACTAGCAACCAAATGGCCCCGATTTTCTCAAAATAAACCCTCTCATCTGTAAAATGGAAATAATGGGATGGTATGAAGATTAGGTAATGCAGGAACAATGCTCATCTGTGCTCCGTTCTTAAAGTCTGGGCTCCAACAACATGCAGGACTCAACTCAAACAGCCTGTTAGCTTCTTAGCTGGAAACAGCTGTTCCTGCTCCAGTTCATCCACACAAGGGGGGCTTGCTGAGTCTCTCTCACCTTGTGGGCATCATGGAGTAGCTTTTGCTTTGGATTCATCCCCGCTGGCTCTAATTTCACCAGTGTCTGCAGAGAGAAAGAAGCAGTGCCAAGACCCAGGGAGGTAGACTGACTGTCCTTGCCTGAAGCGTTGGGTAGACTTCCCTTGGAAGGCTTGTGCAGAGCAATGATTTCCTGATGCTGTTGTCTTTTGTTGTTGCCATTGTTATTTTTTCTCCCCAACGTAGCAATGATTTCCCTTTTTAAGAGAAAATATTATGCCGTTAAGCCATGATAGAAACAAATGCCTTTGGATATTTTTAATGTTAACTCAGCAGAGGAAGACGTGTTGTGTCATCCATGCCCTGGTGTCCTCAGATAGAACACACACCTACATCGTTGCTGTGGCTGACCTGACACACCTTCATCCTTAGCAGGATGCAGACAGACAAAGAAGCAGAGGATGGTTGGCAGGTTAAAGCTGGTTGACCCACCCAGGTGAGCTGTAGTCACATCCTCAGAGTGAATCAGGGCAAGTGCCTGGGGCCCTAAGTGGGCCTCCCCTAGTTTTGTGAGCTCCTGTCAGATCCTCAGAGTTATTTAGCATGGTTTTGGGGGAGGCCAATACACACTGAATACATCATAGATACCATCCCCATGTGCCAAGAATCAGTCCAGGGGCCGCAGCCCCCGCAACCAGCCAACAAGTTGTACCCATGAGCTGCCTGTAACCTCACCTTGAATTAGTGAAGTGTGGCTTGAATCATATCCTTCAAGTGCACTCTATTATTATTATTTTTTTTTTAAAGACACATACTCAAAAGAATCCCTCTCTGGAATTTAAGAAATAATGAATGTGGACCTCACCAGCCCCTGGCCTTTCGGTAGTTCATAATGAAAACGAATGTTCATTTTTCCCTTAAAACTGTCTCGAGCTAAATGATACTGACGCTTTCAATTTTTAACATCATAATCAATAAGGGCTGCTTATGCACACTTTGCAAAACCATCAGTTTAGAAGTTTGAAAAAAAATCTGCATATGGCTGCAGCTTGCTGGCTGGAACGCTCTCGCACTAAATCTTCTGAGTTAAAGTTTTACTGGTGTGTTATGAGTAAAAATGCCTTGTCAGCCATCTGCCAGTTTTTCTCCTAACATCCATATTTCCAACCCTTGCTAAACATTAGGAGCATGTGGCCACAAGAGGCCACCTCTACAATTAAACAGTCGAGCGCGGCCGCAGAAGCAAGGGCATGTCAGGAGAGAACTGTCTAGTATTAATTTTAAAAGTCCATAAAGACCAGCTCTGACCCATCCAGGATGATAGACTGGCTGTTAAATGTGTTAGGGAGTGTTAACCCCAGGAGAAAAAGTAGGGAGCAGGGGGGAATGGAGAAGAGGAAACAAATTAAAAAAAAAAAAAAAAGACAGAGAGGGAAGAAAACAATGACACACAATGAATGCACCAGTGTCAAAAGCTTCAATGAATGCTAATCATGGTTGATTAATCAGTCTCTAATTCCACTGATCCAAAAAGGTTACCAAGTCAATTGTGTAAAATTAGCTCCTTCTCGTGTGCCCCTCTGCATTTGGAGTCTCTATCTGTTCATTTGCATCTTTTGCCAATGTTTACTAAGAATTCAGTTCATTAGCTCTTGAGCATAAAGTCAGAAATTGGAGGGGACTCTGCATTTTCTCACTGAGAGTAGTACTTAAAACAAATAGCATCACTTCCTCAAACATTTATAGATTAAACTAAATGGCATTAATTACTGTAAATCTCCTATTTGTGTGGAGAAAGAGGGGGGAAAAGAAAAAAAAACCCTCTTTCTAAATGTGTGTGGTTTCATGGCAGGATTGCTCTATTCTCATCTAATGCCTCGTATAGTTGGGGGCAACATGTTTAATCACGGAATTAACAGGAAGTGAATGGCGAGGGGAGCTAACGAGGCTTGCTGCGAGGGGGCTCGCTAACTTTTTACAGAGCAGCGTTTTGCAAAGCTCAGAAGCAGAAGGTTGCTCTTGAAAGCCCTTATTAAAAAGAGATCCCTGCCACATATGTAGACGCTGTCTTGGGAAATACCTGTTTTCCCCGTGTTTGAAAATCTTGAAATCTGCCAAGGGGAGGTGGAGAAGCCAATGTTGGGCTGGGCCCAGGAAGTCTGCCCGGGGCCCTGTGGAGGCAGCCGCGCACTGACAGCGGAGATGGAGACGTTCTTGCTTGTTTTCCAAAAGTGCACTTTGTGGTGTGTTTCAGATGAGCGGGAATGCACTCAGAGAAGGAAAATAAGAGAGCGAGTCAGACAAGCCGGGTGGTTTGTAAGGCAAGGGAGTCGGCTTGTAAGAAGCCACACACCTCCCTAGAAAATGTGCAAAATTCTTAGTTCCTCAGCAGGACAAATGCCATCTGTTCAGCGTCCACTTACGCTAAGAGTATTTTACCTGCCTGTGTCTGGGACATGGGGGAATAGACCAGGCAGAACATCCCTGAGAGCCGCGGCGGCCTGGGAGGAATCTTGGTGTACAGAGCCAAAGAGATTTTAAACATGTGCTGTGCTGGACAAGGCCGGTGTCTGCTGGCAGGAGGCTGTCCACAGGCATCCACTCCCGGTCCCTGCGGCTCGCCCTCTCGAGACTAAGCAGAGTCACACGGTCTGCTCGCTCGGCCTGTGCTTGTATTTCCCTGTGTACTTTCTGTTCAAAATGCTTTTCACCCACCACTGGAAGCCTCTTTTTCCTTACACTGCTGCCAAAGCATCAACGATGGAGGGAGGAATGCCAAGTGGAGCCCCCTAACTTGACTCTGCCCCTCAGAGCTACATGGAGTAAACAGATTTCAGGCAATTGCAACCCAGTTCAGTGAAACAAACCCACTTCCTCCAGGAGGTCTCCCGGATCACCTCAGGCCCTCTTTTTCTTAGCAAGTCACTGAATACACTGTTTTCTGATGATGGTTTTTGCTTATTTTCTTCTGAGTGTGAGCCTGTGAAAAGGATGGGACAATACATTGATCTTGTCATCCCTCAGATCAAGCACAATGCTAGGACAAAATAGACGTTCAATAAACGTTTGTTACATCAATGACTGGCTAAGCAGCACACAGATTCTCAATTTCCTATATGCTGAGCGGACATAGTCCCATTCCTCTTATCCCTAAAATATTACTACTCAGTGCTGGAGACCCAACCCCCTGGTCCCAGGCATGGACAGGTTTGCAGAGTGTGGGATAGGTAAGGTGTGTAACTCTTAGATCTATGATGCAGTTATTAAATGGAAATTTGTAGCAAGGCCAAGAAATGGGAAATAACGTGATGAAAGTTATTTATTAGCTCTAACTTCCTTTATTCCTGTGTCATCAAGCAATTGAAACTACAAGTACCTGGAGAACAGGTCTTTGCTTTTATCTTCCTACCCCTAACACAGACATGACTCATAGTCAATACCCAGAAATTATTTGCAAGTGAATTGGTAAATGGGGTTGGGGCGGAATGCAGGGCAGCCTCTTTCTTGCATTATAGCAAGTTTAAGAGTCAGAGTCTCCATACCTGGTATATCTGAGCCGATGACAAACATACCCAGAGATGTGGTCTGAAAATCTCTGGAAAAGCAAAACTCATTCATGTCACAGTTATTCTTGAAAATCGCTCAGGATGGTAGCCACATGGCAGAATGGGAGTCCAGGTGCTGAAGCTCGCTCATTCATTCATTCGGCAATGCCGAGAGAGCACCGATTGTGCTAGCACTGTGCTGAATCTAGCGGATGGCAACATGCAGACTCACTGTCCTGTTCTTCAGGGGCCCACACTCAAAAGAGAATACGAAAAACTGTCATTAGAAAAGAATCTGTGGTTTCCTAATGACTTCCAGGGAAAAAGGGACAGGAACCAGCCACAGCTGGGACCCACAGTGGTCTCCCAGTCAGTACTGAAGCCACGTTTCCCTCCATTATTAGAGGGCACCGTTGAATCTGGGGAGGAAGATTAGATGCAGCAGCTAACTTGCTTTAGGAGCTACCTTCTATAAGAGAATGTGCCTTTCACTTTGCAAAATTGCCAATGTTGTGAGGCGCAATTATCTTGGAAGAGGAGAACTGAGAACTACTGAGGACATACGCCCACAGTCTCATCACCCATCACCTGCTCAACCTGGGTAAATCCAAGCATTAGAATGAGCTGCGCTTTGATGGCACAAGCCTGGAATTCCAGCACTTCAGGAGGCTGAGACAGGAGGATCGAAAGTTCAAGTCCAGAGTGGGCAACTTAGGGAGGCTGTCTCTCAAAATAAAATAGCAAAAATAAAGAAGGGATAGGGATGTAGCTCAGTGTCAAGGCCCTGATTTCAGGCCCTAGTAACACACACACATACACACACACACACACACACACACAAATTGCCTGTACCATTAATGCTACCCCTCCCTGCCATCTCAATGAATTCCTTCAGTCACCCAAAGCTACCACTTGCAAGGAGAAGCAACAGGAGCTCAAGCCAGCCTTAACAGCCCAAGGGGACCCTCCTGAAGCTCACGTCCAGGTGGGTGCTCAGGCAGAGCGAGCAGGCTCTGGAGCAGGAGGCTCATTATAGAGAGCTCCTTAGCTCTCCTCCGCTTCCTGATTCATCATGTTTTTTTATTAGCTCTCTTTTCCCTGATAAACCTTTGCAGAAGAGGAGCTCTTGGAAACAGCTGGAGTGAGTCCCTTCAGCAGGTGGGGTTTGGCAGGCGGGTTCCCAGATCTAGCCGCCAAATCACTCAGGCTCCCATTTAAATGAGGGGAAGAGAGAACTGCACCATAAAACCGCCTTGGCTTCCTACCCCCTTTCAGTAATTCGTCGAAGAATAAACACACCAAGCCAAGGAGAGGGTGCTGCTCTTACACGATGGATTTGGGTCTCATAGATCCTTTTTCTACCAAGAACAGTTTTTATGTTTCGTAAAAATAAAACATTATTTTTGGTAATAATGTCTCCTAAGCCGTAACTCCCTTCCTCCCTTTGCTGTGGTTTAAGTGTTTTGGTTGTTGGAGGAGGGAGTCAGGAATTAAGACCACCACCAGAGTGCCTCCTTTCTCACCTCCGTCTTTCTTTCTTTCTCTCCTTTTCAGGGTTATTCCATCCTCTTTTTCTTCTCACATGCGATCTGCAGGCAAATGCAAAAGTGAGTGGGGAAAACCAAAGGCTTTGTTTTTAAAGAAATATTTCTAGATTTTTTTTTTGTTATTCTGACCTGAAATTTGAAAAGATGCTTGTGCAGCACCACCCATATTTGGTTCAAAATCCTCATGAGCATTCAGATACGCTCCTGTCGGAGCCAAGCCTCTGCGGAGTATGACAAGACCGCCAAGGAGCAGACTCCTTGTCCCCTAAGGTCCAGCGCTCCTCCCCGGGACAAAGTTTGGACTTTGTTCCTTATTTTTCCTACTGGCATGTTTGTTGTCCTATGATCTTTGTGGGAACTAGCACAATTAGCGGCAGAAAACAAGGTTGGGTGCTGTATCCCCAAACCACAACTGATTCTGCTGGCAGCTGCCATTATGGGGTCATTCTTCTCCTCGGTCCCCATGAAGGGTTGGCTCCTGAACCCCCACGTCCCAGCACTTTGGTAGGCCAAGGTAGGAAGATCACCAGTTTGATTGCAGCTTGGGCACCTTAGTGACATCATGAGACCCGGCTCACAATAAAAAAACGTAGCTCCGTGCAAAAGCCCAGGGTTCAATCCTCAGTGCCACCCACCTACGCACACAAAGAACTCCCACAAATAGCAGAATCCTTAGATACTCAAGTCCCTTATATAACATGGTGCAGTATTTACATATAACCCTTGCTCATCCTCTCGTACACTTTCAACCATCTCTAAGGTACTTACGAGACCTAATGTTATATAAATATTTGTTATACTGTATTATTTATGGAATAATGACAAAAGACATCTGCACATGTTCAGTACAAACCCAACAATCCATAGTACATGCCGGCACCAGTGTAACCTTTTAGCAAATATTTTCCATCCCCAGTTGGTTGAATCCTGGATGCAGAACCTGTGGATGCCGTAAGCTGACTGTATTAGCAGAAACACTATGTTCAGGACTTCCGGAGCGGGAGTAAGCACAGTGAGCTTGTTCAGGGCAGGGAAATAATTTTCTGATTTTCATGCCAATCGTATACCCAGCGTGCTGAGTGCTAGATTCAGCATGGCCATAGCAGGCTGAACCCAGTGGTGGTTGCATAGGACCCATGACTTTGGCTACCTACTAGAAAGGCAAGCCTCCACCTCTTCCTTTTCTCTTATAATCACTGAACTCATTTTCCATTCTAGGCAAAGCATTCAAAAAGTCAAGAAACACTCGATAAATCCCTACCAAATGCATTAATCAACTGATTTCACTTTCTCTGGGCCACCATTTTGCAAATTGAATACTCTGTGGAAATTATTTTATCCAAGGATTTAACGGCCTCCCTTTCTTATCCACTCACAGTTGTTTATAAAGGGCTCTGAGATGCTACAGTGAAACACTCTGTTATGTGAACCAGTCCGATGATGAGTAAGAAAAGAGAATATATATACCCTTATATGCAATTCAGTGAAAGTCAAGAGGGACATTTTCTTTGACGTTGCAATATCCATTTGCACCACAACTTGTATACACATTTTTAAAAAGACAAAAGGAGAAAGGGTAAAGATTATGTGATGTATTTCCTGTAATATTTAATAATCACATTGAAACACTGACACACACTGCTTTGCATTTGCAAACCTCTGTTTCCTTTGAAAATTACACCCCAGCATTTAATTCACCAAAATAACTCATTTTATACAGCACAACAATGTAGTAAAATAACTCATCTCGAATATGTGGATATGAATAGATTTAACACATCTGCATTGAACAAAATGAATTAATCTAAAAGCTGAGAAACTGCTGTTCTCTTTTGAGACTTACCGATTATTTTACCATTCCCTTCAGTTTACTTGTTTGTTTTCGTTAAATTACTTTAGGAATTAGGAAATGAGAAAAGCAGAAACACTGGGTAGGTTTTTCTCTACTTGGAATAGAGGAATGAGGCATAAATAATCATTTGTATTATACCTTATTTCATTAAAAATTATATTTACAATTGTGCAGAGACCAGGGAGAGGCCTCCATTCACTGTAGATCGTTCTGTTTAATCCTTGGAAAATACTGTATTTCCATTACAACATTCTCCCAACAGAAGTCTGGATATTAAAATGATTCTTGAAGCTGAGTGTAAAGTGCTGAAAACAAATCAGAGTTCAAGTGCATTGCAGGGCTCCCCCCTGGGAGGAGAAATTCATTTGCAGACATGGGGCAGTATCTCTGGGAAGAAGATGCAGATGTGTTTATCACGTCTCAATTCTCACGCAGGGCCACGGGCTCCACGCTGGAGCCTCCCTAAGGCCTGGTTGTTATTTCTGGCCTGGGCTTTCTGGGTAGGCAGAGGCGTCACAGGAAGCAGAGCCCATCTGTGACTGATGGCCTGCGATGAAGTCGCGGGGGCCCGCAGCTGGAGGAAGAAATACAAGCACAATCTCCAAGTGCACACGTCCCTTGGTCCAGGTGGGTCTGATCGTTCCCGGGTCCTGGAAGGCCGCTGCAGTACAAAAAAAACTGAGGACAACACGTAGAATTTAGCGGACCTGGCTCCTATTAACTCCATCGATGCCCCCACTGCTGATGCAGCCAGCAGATCTGCCTCTGCGAGCTGGGGCGGAGACAAAGACAACGTTGATGTGGAAAGATGTATAAAGGAGGGTCCCAACCCTTGAATTCAAAGCCTCCAGTGAAGAATCAGCAAGTGGGATCTGTGCCACCTTTCTTGAATAGGCCATGCTGGCACATTCTACTCATGTATAACTTCTGGCTCAGCTCTCAAAAGCGGAGAAACATTTGTGTGACCCCTTACGTATAAAATCTTTCTCTACCTTCATTACATCTTTCCTCACATATGTGCTATAGTTTCTCTAGCAAGCTGGAAACTTTATCAATAAGCAATCCATGTCTATTGAGTCTTTGCAAAGCTTTCAACTTAGTTTCCATATAGAAAAAAATGCATTTTCTTTTGTATTTATTCAATTAGCACAATTTATTAAATTGCATCATGACAATTACAAGTCAGCCAGGTACAAATAGGTTTGGAAATACACTCAGGTGACTCCAGGCAAAATTCAGCTCAGCCAGTGAAATCCACAGGCTTTGGCGCTCAGGATGTTGTTGAAAACTTCTGTTGAAGTGTTTTCCGGAAGGAATGGCCAGACCTGGCTACGTCTGAGTTGGTGAAAATGAGGCCAGGTAAGGGAGTTTCTAGATCAGACTGAGGATAACATAAGAGATATTCAAAGAATGGTCAGTCAAGCCTAGAAACACAGGCAGGCACCAAATGAAGGACGCTCCTCCTAAAGGCTTTAGAGATTTCCCTGGCGGTAATAAAAAACTACTGATTGTTTTTAATAAGAGAAAGAAGCGATTTATCAAAGTTGCCCTTTAGGCTGTTGGGGTAGGAAAAGATAAACTTGTGATAGGTTGGATTGTCATTTCCCATTCCTTCTGCCTCACTGTCATGGGATTTTATACCCATATTTTTTGCGACGTGACTTTGCCATCCCTTCCAATTGAGTAGGTGCCCAGCTGACTTTGGTCTTAGCCATGGGATTGCTTCGGTTAATGAATGCTGAGTGGATGTGAAGTAACTTTTTGGCTTTGAATGGGCTGGCATGATTTGGTGTGTCCTCTGGCCCTCCTACAGTCTGCCATGACCGTGACATGCCTCAGGTAGACACTGTCCCTTCAGCCTGGTCCCTGGAAGGCAAAGCACATGGAGAAGAACCAAGTTGAATCAGTGGCCTTGGTAAAATTCCCACATCAGACCTGGAGGCCCAGAGAACTGGAGGCTTGCTGTTGTAACACAATAAAGTGAAGAGTTGTTTGAAGGTGGATTGTAAGACTATAATGCAGCCAAACAGTTGCTATTGGCTAGCGACAGTTGTCACCAACATCATAGTACAATGTGTTACACGTGTGTGGTAATGCTGCTTTGAACTTACCTGCTGCACTGCCAGTCATATAAAAGTAAAGCACAAACAATCATGCACATTACAGAATAGCTGATAATGGTAATAAGTGACTATTTTCTTTCCTTCTTTTTTCTCCCTTCCTTTCTTTTTTTATTTTTCTATTTTTTTCGTCCTTTATGGTAGTGGTAGACCCAGGGTCTTTACATTGAGCTACATCCTCAGTCCTTTTAATTTTTTTTTTTTAGTAACAGAATCTTACTAAATCACTGAATTGCAGAGGCTCAGCTCAAATTTGCAATCCTCTTGCCTCAACCTCCCAGAGTTCTGGGATTATAGGTGTGTACCACACCCAGCCTAACTCTTCTTAATATGTCCTAGCCCTGAGCATTTTATTATAAGAGCAGAAAACTTCCCAATATACCCTCCTCCCTGCACCAGGTGAATTGTTGTTCGTACTTCCCAACTCTTCCTCTACCACCTCCCTGGTGCGGGGGGCGGGGTGCCAACATCATTCCCAGAGGTCACAGTGTCTTCAAGAGGGCTCAGCACAGGCCAGGAACTTTCCGCTAGGTGCCAAGCTTAGAAGGAGCAGCTGCTGGGTAGGATTTCCAAGGAAGCATGATTACCACGGAATCAGTAATAAGGATGGGAAGCGCACAATGAGAACAATGGGAAAGGCCTCCCCCGTGCAGTCACTTTAAGGTATGTCACCTTCTTCAATGCCAGGGCCACTGTCAGAAAGGCAACTTTATCTAACTAATTAGCAGGGTTTGCCACTTTACAAATCTGCTGTGGCTTTCTTGGCACTGAACAGCTGCTGAGGCAAAGAGCTGTAGGAACCTATTAAAAATCACAGGCCTGAGAGGAAGGAAGAGCAAGGGGGAAATTTAAAAGAGAGAGGCAAGGAAGGAAACTTCTGTAGGGGGTCCGAGAGCTGCCCACCCAGCCAGGGTCACGTCCAAGCAGGAAGTGGTTAAAAGGATTGGGAGGGACCCCCTCCCTCTGCTCTAGCAGGGCCTCTGCTCTGTTCGCTTGGATCCTCCTCTTGAACTGCTCTCTGGTTTTAAAGCGCCTCTGAAGGAATGCTCTCCTGTGGACTGCGACCTGTCACTGCTCCCTGTCATCCGTCCAGTAATTAAAATCTGACTGATTTACTGACTGGCACCGACCATCCCGGCTCAGGAGTTAGCTGATGCTCATCTTTCCCAAGGCTAAATTTACTTGGTGGAAAGAGACCGTTTGCTCCCAGGCTAAGCTGTCATTCAGCTGCTGGGGAAACCATAAAGATAGCTAACAGAGCCTCGCCAGCCATCTTTGGTTTATTTTATTCTAATATTTATCGCCACCCAGCAAATGAACATAATGCAGGCAAGTTAGGCAGAGCAGTGCAGGCTGATTTGTGGGTCTGCTGTGGCCTACCAGAGAAACCACAGGCAGGCCACACTCAGGGAAAGTGGGGTGCCCCACTACGGGACTGGCCAGTGCTTGAGAAAAGCTGGGATGCCATGAACTCCTCATCTTTAAGTAGTTATGGACTGGGAAGGAATCTTGAGATTTAAAATAGCAAACGTGAACGTGTCTGTTGATGGGAAAGTGTAAACTCATCAGGGGTCATTTCTATGGTGCTGACAGCACAGATTTGTCCAAACGAGGCCTGAATTATGCATTTCTTGAGCTGCCCAGTAGACTTTGGGGTGACTCGGCTTTTCCATTCCCCTCCACAGCTTTGACTTTGTTACCACAAAGCCCACCCTGACCCTCTGGGTGTAGGTGAAATCAGATCTCTGCTCAGGAGCAGGCTTTCATGAGCCAACGCCTTTGCTACTCTTGCGATATTCACTTGTCCATGCTGTTAGCATCACTAATTCATTCTGTGAGCATCTGAGTGGGGCCAGATTCTTTCTCAGCCCGAAGGAGAATGGGCCAGACCTCAGGTTTTGTAGGGCTTACAGGGCAGAGGGAAGACTGAGTCACTAAACAAATAAAGGCACAAAGAAATACTTTGCACTAATCAGGGCAAGAGCTACTGAGAAGACAGATGAAGGGAAGAGAGAGCCGCCAAGGGAGCCCAGAGCAGGTTCAGTACTTATGGAGTGGTCTGCATCTGCTCCTTGGGCACAGCCAGGACCAGGCTGTAGCCATCAGGTGCCTTGAGAGCACATTCCATGTAGTTGTCACCCCCCCGGCAGTGCACCACGCAGGGCCGCAGCTAAGACTGAACACCCCCCAGATTCTGCTTCTGGGTGCCTGAGCTGTCCGCTGGCCCCTGCCCAGCTCCAGTGCCACCTCTCATTTTGTTGAAGTCAAGAGGGCTTCTGACCACACTCTTCAGGTCACTGTATCTCCCAACTGGCAGAACTACCAGTTCCAGAGACATAAGTCCCAGAAAACCAGGCGGCGATGTTGCTCACACGACTCACTGGGCCGGGGTGTTAATCGTGCTTGATTTTTACAGTACAAACCAAAAAAATTATAGCATTTTCATATATATATATAAAAAACAAATATAATTATAACATAACATATGTATCTATGTGTGTGTGTTTTTTTAAACAAACACAGCAGCTATCTTGTCAAGAACATCCGGGGAAGAAGCGTGTGGCAAAGCACACGGGAAATCCTGCTGGAGAAGAGGAGTTTCTCAGGGTCTCCTCACCCTCTCCTTGGAGATGTGCACTCTCCTTATGTGTCGAGGACAAGCGGTGTTTGGAGGACAGGACTGGTGTGGGGGATGCCCTGAGGGAGGGGAGATGATCCGGACAAATTCAGATGAGAAAGACACGTACGAGATGTCAGGGAACCTCTCAATATGCGGGTCAAGCTCCCTGGAGCCTGGCCAGGAGAAAGGCTGGCAAAGCCTCAGAGTGAGTCCATGCACAACTGAGAATGGAAAAACCAGTTCTCAGGATGCTTCTCAAGACTCTCCCCAGCACCCTCCTAGACTGAAGGTCTGTTTTTGCTTTGTCTTCGATGGTCTTTAAGTCAGAGTAGCAATTCTAAGGTCCAGTGAAACCCAGGACATCACACAGTAGTCTCCTCTTAGCCATGGTTTTAGTTACCTGTGGGCAATTGCTACTCGAAAATATTAATGAAACAAACAAATCCATACACTCTAGCTGCTATCCTGTATAGCATGATGAAATCTTGTGCTGCCCCATTCTGTCATAGCAGGGACATGAATCCTATCCGTCTAGCACATCTACACTGTATATGCTCTCCACCCTCTGTCTGGTGAGACCGAGAAGGAGAAAGAGAGAGAAAGAGGAAAGAGAGAAAGAGAGAGAGAGAGGGCTATATTCATACAACATTCATTATATATTTTTATAATTCTTCTGTTTTCTTATATTATTGTTTATTGTGCCTAATATATAAATTAAGCTTTTTGGGGGGGCCTGGGGATTGAACTCAGGGCCTTACAGTTACTAGGCAAATGCTCTACCACTAAGCTAAATCCCCAACTCTAAAATTAAACTTTGTCATAGAAATGAATCGTAGGAGAAAACATAGTATTTATAGGGTTAGACACTACCTGAGATTTCAAGTACCCACTGGGGTTCTTGAGACATGTCCCCTAATGGTATGGGGTAGGGGGACAAATAGCTCTTAAACAAGATATGAACACGGAAGACACCTAACAATTGAAATAGAAGCATTTCTGCAGCTCCCGGATGTCACGTGTTCCATAGCCCAACATACTTTCCACACTGCTGTGAATCAGACCCTTACTCCCCAGGCCTGAGCAGCCTGCAAGCCACCTGCACGGTGCGCCTCACCGCAAAGGATGCATCTGCCACTACGGCCCTTGGGAGGAGGGAGGAGACTGAGACATGGGCACGGTTGTTAGCAGAAAGCCTGGCGTGTTCTCCTGAACATCCCAAGGGACACTGTCCTCCAGGTAGCGAAGTGCCTCCCTCACCTGGTGACAGAACCCCCAGGAGGAAGGTCCTGTTGCAGACTCCTTTCCTGCAGAAGTTGAATGAGTGGGCAGGAAGAGCTGAAGTTGGTGTTTTCATTTTGAGTAAATCAATTGGCTAATCAGGGTGGTATTTTCCATCTGGGAGTTGAAAGGGCAAAAGGAGAACAGTTAATTTTTCAAAGCTTCACTTTAAAATACAGCGCCTATGTTTGTGAGTCGCATTTGATGCAGGGTCCAGGAGGGACATCAAGAAGTGGTGTCAAGGCCAGAACGAGCATATTTTAAAGTAATAGCAAGTAAATTAAGCCAATTAGACATTTTCAATGCCAGGAAACTATTTCCCCCCTTTCCTTTTTATTTCAAGGGATCTTGCTTCCTAGACAGCAATTTTTTACTTTGTTTTTGCATATATCCTCCTGGTTTTCACCTTTGTTTCTCTACCGTGGGAGACCACATCATCTAGCCCTACTAGGGTAGGCGCCAGGCTGCCCCTTGAGCAGAGTACCTGAACTGGACCTGCCTCTAAATGTGGCAGTGTGGGTCAGGGAAGACTTTTTAATGAGTACAGACTCTACCAAATCAGGCAAACTCCACATTTGATCCCCTAAGTAGAGGTCAGTGAGGTTAAGGAAGATAAAGAATTGAAACGGTTCTGGAGATGCTCAGGAAGAAAGGTGCTAGATACATTCAAGCTACATTTATGGCTGCTTTCATGGCACAGCCTCTGATGTTGTAGGTGGTCCTTGAGCGCGCGGCTCATTCATTCCCTCACGTGGCTCCTCAGGCTGAGATCTGGGAAGTAATCTAGAATCTCGGGCAGGGATGTGATGGGGAGATGGCTCCACCAGACACCTTGTGAGGGAGAGAGAAGGTCCCTAATAAGTAGGGAGACAAGTCATCCAAAATGATGTTTCTGACCATTGTCCACTGGGATTCAGCCCTACACTGGCCCCACCATTCCTATTTTTCTGGAATGAAAGACCAAGTGATGACAAACAAGTAGTGAGTAACAAAATCGGCAAGTTGTTAGTGACACACATAAATTGTGTATTATTTACTCTATGGGAGCTGAATATGAGGATATACACACTTGGTTTTATTTTATAAAGCAATGCCTCATAAACTAAACACTAGCCCAGCAATTTCATTACATTTACCTTGGTAATATGTCGCAAGCCATTTAAATAGAACAAATCCACTGACAGGCCATCACCCATGAGGTACAGCTCTACAAGCTCAACAGTTTGGGAGTAATGTATAAATCAGTTTTAACATTAGGCACAAAGATGATTCATATTCAAACCACAATGCAAACATTCTTTCGATTTGGATAAAAATTCTAATTTAGAGATCAATAATGCTGTTAGTGGAAATGTATACCTCTATACACAGTAGGGTTGAGAAATGACCTACAGAAAACTAATAATGAAACAAGGTTTAATGTAATTTGTAAACTAAATAAGCAAAACGGGCAGATTTAGGGCATCAGGATCTCTCAGGAGATTGGTCAGGGAGTGTACTTCTGGAAAGTCGCAGAGATACCTATGCTTTGCTTGGGAACAAGGGCACCAGGACTCTGTAGACTAGCTCCGAAAACCAGAAAGAGTCCTCTGCAAACTCTAGTATGTTCTTAATTTCCCCTTGTGAAATCTTAATTGCATTGACCTTCAATAACCCTCCTAGTGAGTCACAAAGAAGTGGCTCTTGGTAACGTGAATCTGAAAGTTGAGGTAACTTACTTGTAAGTGCCAGTGACAGGACTTACTTTCCATATGTGGACAGTGGTGACCTTAACTTGCTAAAAGGGAAATATACACTTAGGGTTATGGAAGTTTCAAGGAAAGAGGGGCTTTGGGCTGGGCGGAAGGTGGGGGAGAGCAGACAGCAGGGATAATAGCATGGGAAGAGGGACCTTCCAGAAGAAAAGCCCCCAAAAGCAGTCTTGGAAATAGATACATGAGGTGTAGGAAAAAGGGATCAAGTTAGAGACTTGATCGTTATCTACCTTACACTATTCCTAGACATGCAGCTGATTTGGGGCAGGCACGAAGTCAGAAATGAGAAAATGCAATATATAAGTGACACCCAGAACTCTTCTTTAAAGCCTAGTTCAATACATTAAAAATTTTCTGGGATCAAAACCATTAAACCTGGAATCAAGAGGGCTGAGCTCCAGTTCAGTCTCTGCCACTTCTGGGCTCACACACCCAGGGAAAGCAGAAACTTCATCCATACTCTCCCTGGAAGTCTATGGGGGATTTTTTCTGATATCACAAGCTGCAAATATTCAAGTCTCTTGTATAAAATGGCAGAGTATTTGTACAGAACTTATGGAAATCCTCTCATACACTTTAAACCATCTTTAGATTACTTATAATACCCAATGCAGTGTAAACAATATGTGGATAGTCATTAAGCTGTATGATTTAAAGAATAATGACAAGGAAAGAAGCTATAGACATTCAGTACAGAAGCAATATTTTTCCTACATAATTTCAATCCAGAGTTGGTTGAACCCAGGGACAGAGAACCTGTAGATATGGAGATCTAGGACCGTACTTTGTTCTCTCTCCTATGAAATGAGGGATGGAAACCACTCTCTACTGGCTTTTAGGGATGAGAAATGGAGCTATGTCTTTGGAAAAACCTAAGCAAATCCAAAGCACAATGCAAATATTGAGCATCTTCATACCTATTTCAAGACACCTCTGAGCAAGAAGAAAGGAGGTTTACCCAGAGCCTTTGAAACCCCTGGCTGGATCTACACGTGCCCCTGGTTCTGGAGAGCAAAGGATGGTCCATTGTGAGGGCTGTCAGCGTAAGGCCTCACTAAACCCCAGGCCGCCCCTCCACTTACTCCCCTCCGAAACAGACACTGTGGCTTCCATCAAATACCCAAGACCCTGTTCAGCTCTGACTCGGGGAACACATATGCCTTTACTTCTTTAATTTTTCAAGGAGAAAAACCTCAATCAGAAGAGCAGTATTTTCAACAACACTCTCCTATGTTATTACATTGGCCATTGTTTCCAAATTGATGATGTTACTTAATCAAACCCCACACTACTGCTCTTAAAAGCATTTAGAACAAAGCAATAAGGAGTTCATTGCCACAGTTTGGCTTTTCTTTCAGTGTCTAATCAAACCTCACATATTTCCTACTGTCTCCCAAAATGAGTTCTAAGCACTCTTTATATTCTCCTCACATAACCCTCCCTAAGAGGAAAGGCAGGAGGGAGGCAGGGAGGAAGAAGAAAGAATGAGTGAGGGAAGGAAGGAAGGGCAAAGAAAAGCAGATGGGAGAGAGTTAGACAGAAGTGCAGAAAGCACAGCTGGGCTGGCTGCCCCGCACCCCCAATCTATGCAGGGGACACAGGCAGGTGTGGGAGGAAGCCCTGGGCCCCAGAAGGGCTCGAGTGGTACCCTGTGTGGCCCGTTCCCTGCCTCCTGAGCACCTGAAGGTCAGGCCCTTGCATCTAATTGGACAGCTGGGTTGGTGACTGTGGCCTGTCCTGCCAGCCGCCTCGTCGGCCACAGTGACAGCTGTATCACTTCCCTGATGTGAGTGGGCGCTGAGAAGTGTTGACACACGATCAACTTCCCTCTAATATCCTTCAACCAACCTGACACTTGTCCGGCAGTGGCTAGTCAGCTCTGCTGCCAGCATACTGAGGCATTGTGGGACAGCTTCCGAAGGACAACAGGCCCCAGAGACTTTAGATGAGGCTTTTGTTTTCTCCCAGCAGTGGCTCAGATTGGAAGTAAATCCTGAAGTGCTCACTATCAAAGGGGTCTCTGGGCAGGATCTGGAGAACTGCTAGCAGGGCAAGAGACAGCATTTGGGGAGGGGGTGCACGCTCTTGCTTTGGGACTAGATAGGTGGTCTAGTGCATGTGGGATGCGGCCCAGAGGAAGACTTCACATCTGGGACTTGCAGTTATAAGAGAACACACTCCTCCATTCCCTCCCCTCCCCTCTCCCGTCCTTTCTCCTTCCCTCCTCCCTTTTATCTTGCTCTCATATATTTTGTATTTTCCCATCATAGAGTTTATAGTGGAAGAGATACTTTCCCATACTATGCAAAGTTCAGAACCTTCAAAATCAGAACTGTGTCCATATTTCCTGATGGCAGCCAACATCTCATGGGTCTATGGTGCTGTGACATCCCATCACTCCTACCCTCCCAGCCAAGTCTCTTAATACAAGGACAACCCCACCTCCACTCTGCTTCTGGCACAAAGCATGATGCTGAATTGGCACCCAGAAAGCATGAGTTCCATTGAAGGTGCTCTCATTATTTGGAAGTGAGATCTGAGACATTTGCATCTACTGACTTTGTCATTCTTTCCTCTGGTCCTGATGGTCTCTGCACATCAAAGAGCAGAAAGCGAGAAGAGGAGGAAACGCCAGCTACCAAGGCTGGGCTGTCTGTTTCTCAGGAACCAGAGCACCTTGAGCTGCAACTACAAGAAGGCAAGAAAGGAGAAGGTATCACCATAAGGATGGATGTTGGAAAGCCACACTGAACCATCCACCAGAATTCAGCTGCACTTCAAAACAAGGCCTAGAGATTTGAATACACCACAGCCCCTGCTTCCTTCTCTACTCCTGCAGATGTGTTTGTCAAACCTCCTCCCTGTTTCTGCCACTTAACTTTTCTTTGTGGTTAAAGCAAAACAAAGCAAGTTCCCAGCACCACCAAAGCTTCAAAACTTACATCCTCACAATTTAAAAGAAAATACTGGCCTCTGTTCCTCAGTTACACATTAAGATTCTCAAGAAAGCACGTGATTGGTCCAGGTTTACCACATGTCTCTTGCTAAACCAATAAACTGGCCAGGTTGTGTGTTACATTTGCTAAACATGGCGGCCTCCAAGGAAGGAATGGGAGTGTTTTAGGAGATTCCAAAAGAGAAAACTAATAGACAGAGGAAGCCATAGCTGAACAATAATGGATGACTCCTGGGCAAAAAGAGATGGTTATTGTTTGAATCAAAAGTATTCCCCAATAGTTTCATGTCTGTGGAAGGTGATTGGACATCGAGGTGCTACAGCAGCTATACTCATCAGTGGATTCATCTATTAATGAATTTGGTAGCCAAAAGTGCTGTTGGGAGGCAGGGCCTGCTTGGGGGTGGGTCACTAGGGGTGTGACCTAGAAGGGTGTGTTCTTGCCCCAAGCTCCTCCCTTCTTGATGTACTTCCTGGCTACTATGGAATAATCAGCCATTCTCTCCCATGCCCTACCGCCATGCTGTTTCTGCCTTGGAGCCAGCAGACTTGGAATGGAGCCCCCTGGAAACTGTCTCAAATAAGTGTCTCCTCCTTTAAATTGCCAGTGATAGGAAAGTGACTAATACAGGGACTCTGCGAGGAAGTCAACTAAAAGACACTTTATTAAATTCCATGTAGGATTTGATCTGACATTACCTTGAAATGGAGTTTAAGGTTGTAATGGTTTGTTGTTAGAGTACCTTCACTTTGCTTAGCTGGTGAGAAATAATTCAGAAATATTGCTCTGCAAAGCAGCCAGTGACATTGCTTAAAAAAAAAGAAAAAAAGAAAAAAAAGTTCACTTGGCACCCCAGAAGAAATAGCAGAAACGGTTGGCTGGGATTCATAAAATAAACCCCTCTCCCAACTAGGTGGGGCTGACTTAAAGAGCAAGAGGTAAAGGTGGTTTTCTCTGCTCCTTGGCAGCTTTCCACTCTGCCTTCTGCTCCCCAGGTGGGCTGTGGGGGTCAGCCCTACTGATCAAGTGAACCCCTGCAAACTGAGTGGAATTCAGCCCTGTGGTCAGTGGCAGCTCTCAGGGTACCTCTGGGATCCTCGATGACATGTTGGTGAGGCTGGGTAAGGTAGCAAATGGGACCCTGGAGACACCCTGCAGATTTGGGGCCTCACTCTGTCTGCTTTGGGGCAGAGAGGAGTCAGTGGAGAGGCTGGGGGAGGAGGAAAGTGGGGTTAATGTTCAATTACATGCAAAGCAAGCTGCAGTCAATACACACAGGAGAGGAAAGTGCCCAGGCTTGGGAGCTACTGCCTTGCACCTCATAAGGGCTGGTCTTGAATTCAGTGTGGCCTGTATTACCAGCTTTTTGCAATTATTCCAATTCTGAAGAACTCATCCTTCAGTAGTGCTGGTGGCCACTTCAACATTACAAGTTTCCCACAAGTCTAATTTATGAGCAATCTGCTAGCTTATTTGAATCACAACACTTTATCTGAATTAATTAATCTATCTGAAGAAAAAAAGGTGCTTTCTCCTTAAATGTCAACCTGTGTCCTGTCCGTTTTCTACATGGAAGGAAGCATCTTTTGATTAAAGTCAAAATTCTCCCAGTTGGGGTTACCCAGCACCCAAGGGTTCTTCTGCTGTTGACATGCTTGGACTTGGTATGTGCCTCATTACCAGGCGCAAGTTCTTTCATTTCCATCTGAGCTCCGGCACGGCAGAGGAAAATTAAAATCTCTCTCAGACTACGCTTTTAACATTTCCGCGATGGGGTGGCCACCCACCAGCCTGCCAGTGCGGCGCTGCAGGCCAGCATGCAGCAGTTCGCATTCATCTCTGTGATGGGCTGTGAGACACTGTCAGGGGACAAGAGTGTTGGCTATGCATGAGGCTGCTACCGCACTCAATGTCCTCTGCAGCCTGCTTCCTCTCCTATTGTGCGACCCAGAGTTCTGTTCCCAGCTTGGTCTGTCTGTATCTTTTCCTCTCCCTCCTTACACCTCCTCCAGCTCCCCCACATCCTGCATGACCTCCTACATCCCTGGCCATCGGCCTGCGACCCTGGGAATGTCTCTTGTCAATCAGTCTCCGAGGCTGACGTTTCTCTTCACTCTCTTGCCCCTAGACCCACAGACATTGCTTGGTGACAGTTTTGTGATCCCTCAGTGCCTTGCCACTAACACTGGGCTCCACAGGGACCTCTGGGCAGATGGCAGGAGCCGAGAAGCCAACCCAGTCCCCTTGTCACTCAGACTCTGCTCGCCACCAGTCAGTCCTGGGATGAATTTAGGGGTGACAGCTTCTGCTGTCCTTCCCTTCTTTCCTCTATTGCTCTTTCTTGTGTCACCATGCTTTGCATTTGTGTCTTTATTTATCAGTGTAAATTTGTCTTGGCATGTGAAATTATACATTGTCTTAACCCATTTTCTGTTGCTATAACAAAATACCTGAGATGGGATAATTTACTTAAAAATCTATTTCTTACAGTTTTGGAGGCTGGAGAGTCAAACATATCTTGGCCTAGGGCAGCATTGACTTGTGCTTGGTATCTGGTGAGGGCTTTCTCACTTCATCATAACATGGCAGAAGGCACACTTGGCAAGACAGAAAGCTTGCCAGAGAGAGCCACTCTTATAAAAAAAAATCCACTCCCACGACAACCATTCATTCATAAACCCATGAATTGGTCTTAACACTGCTGTATTCAGGGCCAAGTTTCCAACACATAAGATTTGGGAGACACATTCAAACCATAGCAGGCATGATAACACATTCCTCAAAACGAATGGTCCTTTCTCATTCACCTCCGTCTACTAAAAACTCCCAAGTTTAACCTCGATTAGGATACAGTGGCCATTGTGGTTGAGAACATGGGCCCCAACAGCAAAGGTCTGAGTCACATCCAATTTTCGCCACCCGACATCCATGTGACTTTGGTCAAGAAACTTCACCTCTTAGAACCTCAGCTATAAAAGAGAAATTGCACTTCTTAGGCTTGCTGCAAGAACAAAATAAGCACATTCACAAAGCATTTAGATTCAGGCCCGGCCCACAGCGATTGCTGCATAAGTAGCTGTTACTGTTTCTAATAAGTACAGCCATATATGTTTTCTTCTTTCATTATTATGAGGATCCTATTAGCTAGTATTTACTGTCCCTATTTGGTGTATGAAGACAGCAAGAGTGGATAAGTTCAAATGATTTCCCAACTTTGTACCACTGAGGAGCATCAAAAGCAAGAGTTGAACCTGGTTCTGGTGGCCAATTTCCTTCATTCTTGTTTCATAAAACTTAGCACAGTGCTGGCCCATATGTGCTCGGGGAATATTTTCCAAATGTTGCTTGATTATCAGATTCATTTATATCCATAACCCCATGAACACCCAGTGGGTGGTCACCACAGAAGAGGAGCAAAGATGTTCTGCCAGCTGGGGACATCAGTCTTGAACCCGGGACACCGATCTTCCCATAGGAAGGCTTTCTGTGGTTGGCTGGAGGCTGAAGTTACCTTCTGGGTAAAGAAAGAAACCCCTGGGACAAATGGCCTCAGAGTCTGTATTTTCTTTTAAGGAGAAATGAGAAATCATTCAAGGCATAGACAGCAGTGGGTACAGGACAGAAAGAGAAGACAGGACTGTCCCAAATGGCCAAATCGCATGGTGTTTACGAAGATCAACTCAGTAACACACCTAAATCCCTCCTCTTCTCGCCTCTGCCATGGCCGCCCACTTGCTCCACCTTCTAGTGTCTGTCATCCCATGCTGTCTGGAGTGACCTTGCTCACTTACTGGCCTTTCAGTACTCTTTGCTCTGCCCTGTGACAGCTAAAATGTCTTCACGTGGCAAATGGGTTTGTGTTGTACTCCCCACCCCCAACCCTCCAGCATACTCTGCTCCTCACTTATGGTGGGGTGATAGCCCAACATACCCATTGTAAATTGAAAGTAGCAAAAGTTAAAAATGTGTTTAATATACCTAGCTGCCCAAACATCATAGCTCAGCCTAGCCCACCTCAAACATGCTCAACATACGTTAGCTTACTATTGGGAAAAATCATCTAACACAAAGCTGGTTTTATAATAAAATGTTGAATAGCTCATGTAATTTGCTGAATATCTGTATCCAAAAATGCTCACTACAAAGTACAATATGAGTCAAGTATAGGTCGTTTCCCCTCATGATCACGTGACTAAGTTGAAGCAGCTCTTGCTGCTGTGGCCCAGCATGGCAAGACAGTATTTGACCACATATCACTAATCCGGGAAAAGATCTAAACGCAAATTTGAAGCATGTATAGTTTCTAATGGATGCCTATTTCTTTTGCGCTGCTGTAAAGTCAAGAACCTATGAGTTAAAACGTAGGACGTCCAGACTGCCTGTGGGTCCACTGGATCACTGTGTATCCAGTCAATTTTCACAGTTTTTCCTGGCCCTCTGGCTCCTACCTCAGGTCCTGATCACCGAGCTTGGTTCTCCGCTTCCTGCTGGACCCAGGTCCCACCAAGCTCCTCCATTTTCCAGGCTTTGTACCTGCTCTTTCTCCTTCTTCCTGGAACATGCCTTATCCCAAAACCCAAGATGGCTTTTTTCTTAGCTTGGGTCTCAAAGTATGTACCACATCCTCAAAGATACAACCTCTAGCCGCCTTACATTAAAGGGCCTCTGTAGTGATTTAAATACGGAATGCCCCCCACAATGCTCAAGTGCTCAGAAGCGGAGCTTTTGGAGAGTGGTTGGATCATGGGGTGCCGTACTTATCAGTGGATTCATCTACTGATGGGATCAGAGGCTGCATGTGTTCTTGGAAGGTGGAGCCTGGTCAGAAAAGGCAGGTCACTGGGGATATGACCTAGAAGGGTGCATCTCCCTCTCCAGTCCTCTTCTCTCTCTCTCTGATTCCTGACTGCCAGGATGTGAGCAGCCTTCCTCCACCAGACCCTCCCACCATGCCTTTTCCACTTTGGAGCCAGCCAACCACGGATAATAAATGTGAACCAAAATAAACCTCTTCTCCTCTAAATCGTGGGTGTTGGGTACTTTGCCCCAACAATGAGGAAGTTCCTAAAACAACCTCCAAGCCCCGTCTCTGTCCTACCGTGTTCCTACTTACTGACTTCACTCCACTTGGAGCAG
>PVJO010017997.1:0-37809 GCA_004026905.1 Hystrix cristata | reverse complement strand
GGGGGGTGCAGTCAAGGAAAATTTGCCTCTGGCGAATTGCAATTTTTTTCCCCTCTCTTTTTTCTCAGCCAGCTGTTGAAAGCAGGGCAGGTTGGAGTGGCATTTTTCTCCTTCAGCAATACCCACTGACATTGCAGATCATCACTTTGGCATTTCTAGGGGATCCAGTGAGTGGCTATGTCTTGGAGAAAAGAAAAAATAAAAAGAAAAGAAAAAGGAAGAGAAGAAAAAAAAAAAAGAAGAAGAAAAGAAAGAAATCCTGGTGGCTTTTGAGGGGAGGGTGCAGGTTCCTGGTTTTCTGTGTCCTGGAGTGATTGCCAGGCTTCAGTGTCCTTTGTTTGGGGCAAGGCAAAAAGAAGAAAATAAAAAAGAGGAAGCTGGAGGATCTTCTCTCTGCAACTTTCCTGTGTGGCCTGGTGATGCAGGTGGTGATCTGGCTGGGTGGCATGTGCCCTTCCCCAAGCTGTTGGTGCATTTGTCAGTTCTTGGGCCCCCCGGGGCTGGTGGCATGGTGTGGTGCAGCTGTTCCCCCCCAGGGCTGGTGGTACGGGCGTGGGCATTCAGGCCCTTCCCCCACCCAGTGGCTGGCTGTATGGGTGCTCAGGTCCATCTGTGCACTCTGTGGTGCTGGCTCCATTCCCACAGGTAGCACTGTAGACTGTTTCATGGTTCTGTAGAGTCCCATGTTTAAAATTCACTTTATCTGTAGGCCTCTTATCCCACGTTGGTTTTGGAATAAAGGTATATGTCCCTCAGGGGAATTTTCGTTACCTGAATTTTAAGTAGTTTTCATGGAGCAACTCCAATATAGCTCCTCTTCTCTTCAGCCATGTTGGATTCCCCTTTGGATCTCCTCAGAGTCTCCTCCCCTGGACCTGAGCTCTTCCTCCACCCAACCTCCAGAAGGAATGCCCCACAAAGATAATCTCTAGCACACTTCAAGGAGAAAACTATTCCCCACACTTTTTTAATCGCAGTAGCTTTGTAGTATCACTTCACATTTGGATGTGATGCCCCCTGCCTTGCCTTTGCTGCCCAGAATTGCTTTTGCTACTCTAGGTCTCTTCTGGTTCCATATGCATTTTAGGATTGTTTTCTATAGTTCTGTGAGGTATGCTATTGGTATTTTGATTGGGATTGCTTTAAATGTGTATAACAATTTTGGAAGTATAGCCATTTTCAGTTCATTAGTTCTGCCTGTTCAAGAGCAAGGGATATCTTTTCACTTTCTGACATTCTCTTTTTCAGAGTACTGTAGTTTTCAAAGTAAAGGTCTCTCACTTCCTTTGTTAGATTGACTCATAAGTATTTCATCTTTCTTGGTGCTATTATAAAATATATTTCTCTAATTTCTCTCTCACTGAGTTTGTTATTCATGTACAAGTATGCTATTGATTTTTCAGCGTTGACTCTTTATATTGCTACACTACTGAATTTGATTATTAATTCTAAGAGTTTTGGTGGAGTTTTTGGGATCTTCTATGCAAAGGATCATGTCATCCACAAATAATGGTAATATAACTTCTTCCTTTCCTATCCTTATTCCTTTTATTTGTTTCTCTTGTCTGACTTCTCTGGTTAATGTTTCTATATTGCATATGAGTGGTGATAGTGGGGTTCCTTGTCTTGTTCCTGATTTTAGAGCAAAAGCTTTCAGTTTTTGACCATGTAGGATGATACTGGCTATTGGTTTGTCATATATGGCTTTTATCAGATTGAGATAAAGACCTATTCCAGTTTTCCTTGGGCTTTTTAAATTTTTAATCATGAATGGGTATTGGACTTTGTCAAATGTGTTTTCTGCATCTTTTGAGATGATTATGGGTTTTTGTCTTTAGTTCTGTTAATGTGGTGTATTTCATTTATTGATTTATGTATGCTGAACCATCCCTGCATCCCTTGGATGAATCCTAGTTGGTCATGGTGTGTGGTCTTTTTGATGATTTGCTGCATTCTGTTTGGCAGTATCTTATTGAGGATTTTTGCATCTATGTTCTTTGAGGAGATTGGCCTGCAGTTCTCCTTTTAGGTTGGCTCCTTCTCTGGTCTTGGTATCATGGTAATGCTTCCAAGAATGAGTATGGGAGTACTGATTTCCTTTCCGTTTTGTTAAAGAGTTTGAGAAGTAGTAGCATTAGATTTTTTCTAAAGTTCTTGTATAATTCAGCAGTGAATCCATCAGGACCTGTGCTGTTCTTTGTTGGTAGATTTTATTACTTCTTCAATTTCATTAATTGATATTTGATTATTTAACTTTTTATGTCTTGATTCAGCTTTGGTAATTCGTATGTGCCTAGGAATCTGTCTATTTCTTCAGAATTTTTCATCTTACTAGATTCCAGGTTCTCAAAGTAGCTACTGGTAATCTTCTGGGTTTCTGCAGGTTCTGTTGTGATTCCACCATTTTCATTTCTAATCTCATGGATTTGTATCTTTTCTTTCCTTTTTTTTTTATAAAGCTGAGTAAGGGTTTGTCTATTTTATTCAATCATTCAAAGAACCAGCTCTTTGATTCACTGATTGCTTTCTTTTTTTTAGTCTTAATGGCATTAATTTCTGCTGTGATCTTTATAATTTCCTTCCTCATTTGCACTTTGAATTTAAGTTGCTCTTCTCTTTCTAGAAGTTGAGGTTCAACATTGAGTTATTTATTTGAAAACAAAAACAACAGTAGAACAAAGCAAAAAGCTAGAAACAATGTACACACACCAAAACAAGCAACCAAAAAAACAAAAAACTAGCCAACAACCAAACAAAGACCTGAAGCAAAGGACAAAAGGTATTTCTCTGTGATTTCAAGCCTGTGGTTATTTTCTATGGTTTTGTAGCAGTGTCTATATAAAGGCGTGTCTCTGCTCTAGCTGGTAGGCAAGGGAGGCAGTCAGAGCCTATTGATACTAGATAATCCCAGCAAGCTGGCAGTAGGATTAGAGTGGGATGCTGATTCTGGGACTTTCAAATCCACAGAATTTCACATTGAACCTGGCCATGGGGATGTGGCCTGAGTCATTTAGTTTATGGCAGTCTGGTGTCTCTTGCCAGCCTGATCACAGCCTCCTGACGATGGGCATCTCCTTTGATTGTCCCTCACTCAGTCAACTTGAAAGTTTAGCACTGGAAGCTCCGAGATGAAGCAAACCTACTCTGTGACCCATGTTGAGTTGCCCCTCCCTAAAATGTCAGCTGAGCAGGTACTCTGCAGATGCTTCACTGGAGTCACTCACTGTATATTGTAGTGCATGACATTCACTGCTACATTCCACTGGTGTGTTTCTCCCAGAAGATCGCTGGGGTCACCTGCTTTCACTGTGTCTCTGTAGATTCCATCTTCCTTTCTCTTTCCATGTGCTAGGAGTCAGGAAGAAAGTGCACATTGCCCCTTCCTTTTTCTTTGTTGTGGTTTGTCTCTTTGATTTCTCTGTAGGCTGCAATTTTCCCTTCAGATTCTTTCTGAGTCCCAGGGATCCACTTCCCTCCTTCTTTTCTTCCCCAAGTTGTTATTTTTCAGTGTGTGTATCACAAATCTTGCAGAAACTGATTTATTTCTGCTTACTGCTCCACCATTTTCCTGGAAGTGTCTATAAGTACTTACTTGTAAAAAGTCATTAGCTTTTTCCCAAAATGGGATTTTCCCAACAACTCAGGTTCTCCAGGACAAATTGTCTAGAATCTGTAAAACATAGATGTGAGGGGAATCTTAGTGAGTGGAAGCTACCTGGGAACCATAATGGAACTGATAGAGGAGAAGAAAATAGAATTGGGCGATACAGAAAAAAACAGATCATACCCTGGAGGTGAGACCTTGTAGCACCATTGACAGTGGCTGCCTATCTGCCAGCTGGGAGGCAAACTAACACCCGTTTTTACTCATGGAGAACTGGAGAACTGCACTGGGACTGAGTCATCTACAGTTGGAAATAGTGGGGAGAGTGTGGGACAATTCTTCCAGAACAGCCTTCCACAGTCAGTGATTAGTGAGTGACCTCGGTACATGTGTCTGCAGCTACAGTCACAGAGCAGGAGCTGGCAGGAATGCCATTTTAGGGGAAGGTTGAGTGTTTGAACCTGGGCCCCCAAGCAGCTCCTTGGCTGCTTCGCCCTGCCAAATCCCAAAAGTGGATGAGGGAAAGATAGTCAAGGGAGACTGCCAGCAGCTGGAGAGCAGAGTGATGGGAATCCTGCTGAGAGGCAGGGGCTGCTGAACACAGATCTGGCTCCTCTGGTCATAGGTCATGTTCAGCCTCAGTTACACAGGATTAGAAGCCCACATTGGCACAACGTTCTCACTCTTAAGTTGATTTCTACACCCAGCACCATTCTGGGGGTAGACTGCCACTTTAAGACTTCCAGCATGAAAGGAGACATAGCCTGGTTTGAGCTCTTCTCCTTAACCCTAGGTTGAAGAAAAGATCCACATGTCCAAAACAATATAAAACTTTTTTTAATTATTCTTCATTTGACTGTATTTTATTTTTATTTTACTTAAAAAAATTTTTTTTAAACCAAGAACATATATTGGCACATTGTATCCATAATGATCACATTCATCATGGTTGTTTTGTACCTGTACATGATGCCTCTTGGTTTTCCCCCCTCTTCTCCACCCCTCCCTTCTGTTCTCTCCTTCCCTATTTATGGCAGGTTTATTTCCATTTTTCCCTTTCCCCTTTCTTTCCTTTTTTCCCTTCCTACTTTTCCCCCTTCTGCCTTTCTAGTTCTCCTCTCTTTTGAATGTTATCTTTCTCTTATGTAATATCTGTTAGGTCTCTTTGTCCTTATTTACCTTTATGGTTACTCATTTCACAGAAACAATTCGATGTGTACTCATGAGTGTCTGATTTATTTCACTTAAGAGTATGTTCTCAGGGTACATCCATTTACTAGATGTCTCTAGTTTATCCTTTTTGGCAGAGTAATACTCCATTGTGTAGAAAAACCACATCTTTAGCCATTCATTAGTTGTTGGGCATTTAGGTTATTTCCAAGACTTAGCTATTACAAATTGTGTTGCTATGAACATGGTTGTGCATATATCACTGTGGTATGATGATTTTAATTCTTTTGGGAAGATCCCCAGTAGGGGAATAGCTGGATCAAATGTAACCTCTTGTAGATTTTTGAGGAATCTCCATATTGATTTCCACAGTGGCTGGACCAATCTACATTCTCACCAACAGTGGAGGAGTGTTCCTTTTTCCCCACAGCCCTGCCAGCATTTTTTATTGGTTGATTTTTTTCATAATTGCAGTTCTTTCTGGAGTGAGATGGAATCTTAACGTTGTTTTGATTTGCATCTCTCAAATGAGTAATGATGTTGAACACTTTTTCATGTATTTATTTGCCATTTTTATTTCTTCATCTGAGAAATGTTTATTCATTTCAGATGCCCATTTTTGGATTGGGTCTTTAAATTTGGAAGGTTTCATTTTTTTGAGTTCTTTGTATATTCTAGATGTTAGACCTTTGTCTGAAGGACAGCTAATCTGTGGGTTTTCCCCCTGCTTTATTGGTGATTTCTTTTCCTGTGCAAAAGCCTTTTAATAAGATGTGGTCCCAAGCACTGATTTTTTGGTATTATTTCCTGTGCAGTCTGGGTTCTGTTCATAATTTTTTTCCTACTCCTATATCTTTGAGAGTTCTTCCTATTCTATTCTCTAGTAGATTTAGTGTATCTGTTTTGATGTTTAAATCTTTGACCCACTTCGATTTTAGTTTAGTACATGGTGAGAGACATGTATCTAGTTTTCGTTTCTGGCATGTGGCAAGCCAGTTTCTCCAGCACCATTTGTTAAAGAGGCTCTCTTTCTTCCAATGAGGGTTTTTGGCTCCTTTGTCAAGGATGAGGTATTTGAGTGTATTTGGAGTTGTTTCAGCATCTTCTAATCTGTTTCATTGATCCTTGGGTCTGTCTTTTTGCCAATACCATGCTGTCTTTATCACAGCAGCTTTGTAGTATAATTTCAGGTCGGGAATTCTGATGACCCCTACCTTGCCCCTGTTGCTTAGGATTGTTTTTGCTGTTCTTGGTTTCTTCTGGTTCCAGATGAAATTCATGATTGTCCTTTCTAATTCTGTGAAGTATGTTAATGGTATTTTGATTGGAATTGCATTAAATCTGTATAATAATTTAGGAAGTATGGCCATTTTCACTATGTTGGTTCTTCCTATCTAGGAACACAGTATATCTTTCCATTTTCTGATATCCCTTTCAATTTCCTTTTTTAGAGTACTGTAGTTTTTGATGTAAAGATCTTTTACTTCCTTTGTTAGATAGATTCCTAAGTATTTCATTCTTTTTGATGCGATTATGAAAGGTATATCTTCTTTTATTTCTTTCTCAGTGAGTTTGTTATTTGTATATAGGAATGCTATTGACTTTTGGGTGTTGACTTTGTATCCAGCTACACACCTGAATTTAGTTATTAAATCTACAAGTTCTTTGGTGCAATTTTTGGGGTCTTTTATGTAGAGTATCGTGTCATCTGCAAATAATGATAGTTTAAATTTTTCCTTTCCTATCTTTATTCCTTTTATTTCTTTCTCTTGTCTAATTGCTCTGGCTAATGTTTCTAGAACTATGTTGAATATTTTATTTTTCTTTTAAAATGTGTTCTATTTTTTGTGGTTTTCCTCTTTCTGTACATTTTTCTCCACATGTTTATTCCATATTTTACTTTTTTCTTTTGTGTCTGTGTACGTGTGCTTCCCTTTTCTTTGCCTTTTTTTCTCCCAATATAGTTTATGAAAGGTAAAGGAATTCATTCTAGTCCCTTTATATACTTTCTACTTTTATCCATATCTCCTTACCTGACTTTCTTCTCCTGTGTCTTATTCATTCTTAATTTTTCTTTTCTTTCCTCTCCCCTTTATTTTGGCTCCCTTTACATTTTTATCTAATATTTATATCAGTCATAGAATATTTTCCCATCCCTATTTCTCTCTACCAATTTTGTACCCAGTTTTCCCTTCTAAATATATACCCTTACCATCATTAGGATCTTTTGCCTTCATCCTGTTTCTTCTTTCCCATAACACAGAGCAGAGGATATAAGAAAGGGGTGGAGCCCTTCCCCCGTTTTTTCCTCCTCTCTTATTTCCCGTGGAATTACCCTGCCCCCAGCTTCCTGGGCTTTAGATAACTGATTCTGTCAAATTAATGTTGAATGCTGTTTTTCACCATTAGAGGAGACACAGCAATCACATTTAGTGTGGGTCTAGACTTAGGTTGTTATGATGCTTATGCTATAGCTATGGATTGCTTATCTGGGCTAAAGGGAGACTCAAAACAGGGTCCCATGATGTGTCATTCTCAGTCAGCCCTAATAGACACCACTGTAACAGATTAACCTGCTAGTGCTGTAGCTTATTTGATTGAATAGGACTAATCCTGACTCAGTGGACAATTTTGGCCATATGAACATGTCTGCTTAGTCCACTATTACACCCTGGGAGAGGGACAGCAAGAGTTCCTAACCTAAGAACTTGGCCTGGATCAGACTCTGAAATAATGCCTATAACTTGGCAGAAGGAAGTTCTGAGTCTGAGTTAGGTTCAATATTGTGGTAGAGAGATAAGAGGAATTATTGGGGTGTGAGCATTCAGACTTTCTGGCAAAGAAGCTATTTTTTGGACAGAGGACCAGCATCTGAAACAGTAATTGTGAAGAGCTTTCTATGATAACAAACAGTCAGCTATGGCACATGTGCCTTAGATCCAACACCACTGATCTAGAGTAATATAAAGAACTCAAAAAATTAGATCCTCCCAAATAAAAGACAATAAAAAAAATGGGCAACTGGAATGAATAGACACTCTTCAGAAGAAGGACAAATGGCCAATTAGAGAGATACAAATTCGAACAACACTAAGATTCAATCTTACTCTAGAAAGATGACCATCTTCAAGAAACCAAACAATAGCAAATGCTGGCTGGGCTATAGGAAAATCGAACCCTTCTACATTGTCGTTGTGAATGTCAACTAGTAAAATCATTATAGAAATCAGTATGGAGATTCCTTCACAAACTAAAATTAGAAATTCCATTTAACCAAGCTATTTCCCTTCTAGTTATCTTCCTAAAAGAGTTAAAGACATCGTATTGCAATGACACGTGCATACTCATGTCTATAGCATCCTATTTCATAATAGCTAAATTTTAGAAGTATGCCCATCGACAGATGAAAGGATAAAGGAAATCTGGTATTTACACAGAATGGATACTACTCTGCCACAAAGCAGGATAGACTTCAGTGATTTATAGGTAAATAGATGCAATCAAGTTCATAATATTAAGTGAAACAAATCAGACACACAACCTTGACTATTATATGTCTTTTATATGAGAAACCCAAAATATAAATAAAGAGCAAAATAAAAGATAAATAATAGGAACAAAGGAGAACATTTTTCAACTGGGAAGGGGATTGAGAGATGGAGGGAGAGGTGGGAAGAGGAGGGAAAAGGAATGAAAAATAGAATTGATCTCTGTTATATGTATGTTCCAACTCCTCACAATACATGTAATCATTACAAAAAAAATAAGAAACCAAATCACAGATTGGGAGAAAATATTTGCAAAGGATATTTCTGATAAAATACTGTCATCTAAAATGTGTAAGGAACTCCTGAAACTCAGCAATTGAAATAGGAATAACCAAATTTAAAAATGAGCAAAAGATCTGAAATGAAGTCCTAAGAATATATCCAGATGACAAAGAAGAATATGACAATATTTTCAACATCGTATGTCATTAGGAATTTGGAAATGAAAATGATAATGTGATACCAAATACATCTATTATGATGACAACAATCCCAAGTATATTTAACATCAAATGCTGGTGAGAATGTGGAGCAACAAGAAATTTTGATTCTACTGTTTGGTACTGCTGTTGGTGGAACTGCAAAGTGGTACAACCATTTTGGAATACAGTTTCTCTATTTCTTACAAAACTGAAAATATTTTTACCATGCTATCCAAAACTGTCTACTTCTTGTTTATTCAAATGAATTTAAAACTTATATCCATCCAAACCTTTACACAGATGTTTTTAGCAGTTTTATTAATAATTATAAAACTTGGGAGGATTGTTTTCTGTCCTGGGGATCAAACCCAGGCCCTCATGCCTGATAAGCAAGTGCTTTATCCCTCAGCTACAACCCCAGCCCCTTAAATTACAAAATTCGGGAGCAACCAATATATTCTTCAGGTAGTGAGTGAATACACTGTAATATGTCTATATGATGGAATATTATTTAGCCCTATATAGAAACACTTTATCAAGCCATGAAAAGATATGAGGGAAATTTAGATACATATTATGAAGTAAAAAGTCAATCTAAAGAGGCCACACATTGTGTGATTGTAACCATATAACATCTTGGCAAAGGCAAAACTATGGAGACTGTAAAAAGATTAGTGATTTTCAGGTTTTATGGGGGCAAGAGGGTTAAATAGAACTCACAGAGGTTTTCCTAGAGCAGCAAATCTATTTATGTTTTAATGGTGAATGTGTGTACATTTGTTAAAACTCATATCCAATACCCAATGTATAACCCAAGAGTGAACCCCAGTGTAAACCGTGAAATTTAGGTTATAATAATGTGTCAGCCTTGGCTCATCTGTTGTTGGAAATGTACCACTCTTTAGTAGGTTGTCGATAGTGGTGGAGGCTTTATATGTGGAGATACAAAGAGGATATAGAAACTCTGCTTTCTATACTATTTTTCTATGAAGGTAAAACCGACCTGGAAAGTAATATCTACATTTATAAAGCTGTTTTTCCTCTTCTACAGGCCCACTTATAGAAAAATCCATGTTTGCCATTTTTCATTTCTCTTTTAGTTCTTCTGGCAGTTGTAGATGTTTATATCTCTACTCCTTGATTTCCCAGCTTTGGGAAGTTGTATTGATGTCTGCTCAAAAACCTAAGGAATTTAGCTTATATTTTAAAATTCTGTGCCAGTGTGGTTGGATATATGATTTTTCTATTGGGTTTCTTTGTAGTTTTTAAACTGTATTTTTGATATCTTAATTTTAATGAATTGCATACCTTGAGATAGTGGTATATTTGTCTTTCCTGCTCAATACTTCACCATTGCCATGGTAACCATGTCTGAGATGAGTAGGTGTGGCAGGCAGGGAGGAGTGCAGTGATTCAGGGTAGCACTGAGTAGGATGAGGGGAGGAGATGGTACTCATACTCCAGTAGTGGCAGTTCAAAAAGATCTGAGATGCTTACACATAAAAAATAGCAGCAGATAGCCTTTTTGCTTCTTGTCCCAGCCTTGCACTGTCAGAAGAAACAGGAGGGTCTGAGGTTCTCTAGTAATCCCCAGGATGCCCCCATAAATACATAGTGTTAATACATTTAGATTTATGATGGACCTCTAAATGCAAAAGAATGCCACAAAGCATTTTCTCTACTTATAATTTTTGCTACTTACATAATTTCTCTAGAGTGGTGTAACAGTTAATTTAGCCTTTTACTGATTGGTTATCCCTGAGGGCTTCCTTAGTAGGCCCTATCTTCTGCTTTACTGGCACATTCTCCCTAGTTGATCTCACTTTAAATATGCTGATGATTCCCAAATCTGTGTCTCTAATCTAGCCTATTAATAACTCTCCTGAACAGATGCCTCCAGCTTATGAAATTCAAAACCATATCTATCTTTTCACTACAGTAATTATTAATCTTCCAGATTATAGTGAGTAGTGCCACCATCAAAAAATTGGTCAGGCAAGAAATTTGAATGTCTACACTGTATGCTGTACAGTCAGTCATCAAGTCCTGCCAATGCTCCTTGCTACATTTTTGATAATTCCATCTGCTTTCCTTCTGTACTGTTATTGTCCTTACTCAAGCCACCTTTGTTTACCAGCTAGATTACTGCCACTGTTTTCTGTCTCGTTTCTTTTCCTCACTCTCTTCAAATTCATTTACTGAGCTACAACCAGAGTGATCTTTCTAAAACACAAATCTGATTTATATTACTCTCCTACTTAAATATCTAACATGTGAATATATGGATATACTAATATGTGAATATATGTATATACTAATGTGTGAATATATGGACATATGTGTATGTATATATATATATGTACATACACACACACACACACACACACACACACACACTTTCGATGATATTCCTGTTGACTTCATTAGCCTCATTCCTTGCTAGAAGTATCTCTTCTTTTCCTTAACTATCCCATGCTCTTTTTGCTTGTGGAATGCCATACAGGCTATTTGTTTTGCCCAAAATATTCCCTCTACACCTCTTTAAGTGGTAGCTCTCATTCTTTATTTATTTTTTTTCTTTTAGCTCAGCTTGGGTTAGATATTTCTTCTATCCAAAATCTATCCTTGAGATTTTGATCACTAATATTTGGGATAGGTGCCACTCCTAGATGTTTCCAAGGAAATTTTAATTTTTTTTCTATCAGAACATACTAATGTATCATGCTGTATAGTAACTCTTGTTTGTACACCTGATCCTAGGGGGCTGCGAGTTAGCATTATTTATATCTGCATCTATGTCTATATGTATGTAAGCATGCATGACCATGTAGTTTGAATGAATACGTGATTGAGCAAGAGAAATGGGAAGATTCTGTCAAGCATCTACACAGGTAGTTGTCTGTGAGAGGAAGAAAATAAAAGCAGATAAACAAAATTTAATGTCCAAAGGTAGTTTCCAATTGCTGCTTGTATTAAGAAATGAAAAAGACATATAATAATTCATATTCCCTTTGGCCTTTGATAAATTATTTTCTTTTCTTGAATGTTAGTTTTCTTCTGTAAAATAGAAATGATAAAAATCATACCCATGTTCAACCCTTGACTTTAAAATAGATGATCAGAAAAGTTAGCTACTTGTTCTAGAAAGAGTCGGGACCAGATCCCAGCTTTATTGACTCCACTTACTATGTATGAATTAAACACCCAGAAAGTAGTTAGCTTTGTGAATCCTGTGCAAGATTACTCAAGTTCCAATTTAGACACCTTTGAAAATTGCTATATTCTTGCTAAGTAGGAAGTGTTCGCTTCAGTACACAGGCACTAATAAACAACAAGGAGTTAATTACTACTTAGGCAGATGTGACCTAGTCCCTGAGAGAGTCCAGTAAATATCGGGGCATCTTTGGTACAACTGACCATTTATTGCCGCATCAGTGGAAACATGGCTGCTCTTATTTTAGGAAAGGGAACAGTAGGATCCTGCTTTTAACCATATGCTTTGCTTTCTGGAGCATGTTTAGTACTAGCTTTGTTTCATAACTCATGTGCTTACCGAACTACACAGGTTCAGGGACTCCCTTAGAAATAAATTTCTGTACTAACATTTCATGTCTTCTCATTTGTGTCCAAATGATCTTTCATGGATAAAACATTTTGAAACCATATAGTGTGATATTTTAAGGCCTTGCTGAAGCAAGTACTTTAAACACTTGAGATTGGTTGTATATTGTCAATAGAACAGTGTAGCCTTTAGTATGTGTTAAAAAGTGCATGCATATAGAAATAATGACACTGTTCTTTATAATTTAATATTCACTCACTGAAAGTATCCAGATTAAGTCTTTCTTCAAGGAATAGGAAGAAGAGCTTCTGAGAATTTTGTATTTAAAAATGAAAATGGCTTATAACAAATAAGAAAATTGCCCACTGTAGATCATAACTCCCTATATGAAGTTTTATTACTATAACTTATATCTCGTTGTTCAATAAAGTAGGAAGATTTGAAGTAAGTGGTTTTTGAAACACATCAGCTCACACTGATGTGATGAGCCATAATGACATCTCTCATGAAGCCATCTGCAGATTGCAGAATAAACTCTGGCCAACCTCCCACAGGAGGTGTTGCATTTGCCTGTTAATCTACAAAGGAATACTACTGCCAAACACCCCTTTGTGCTTGGAATCTGAGGATGAGACTCCTAAGTCCAAGACCATTTGTTTTGGATTCACTTTTAAAAACCTGGCTTAGGAGAGGGTACAGATATTTGGCTTCTTTAAAATTGTATGCGTTTATTAATTGCAGCTGCACATATGAGGTATCTCTATTCAAGAGATAGAGACTCTTACTGACACCCTCACCTTCTTTAAATGAGGGTGAAAAAGAAAATAAGGATCTAATAACCTTGTGGGAATTCATCTGACAACCAAGAGTTTGAGTATTCTTATTTTGAGTACAAGTCTAAAAATAAGTGTTGGAATTTCTTTCTTAATGCACAACAGCTCAGGTTGTTTGATATGCTGATGAGAGCTTCTGTCCTCTGGAATTACTTTCTTTGTATGATGATCTTGGAAGGTTTATTAAGTGTTAACAAAATACATACACAGCCCTATTGTTTATAAATTTCTTTTCCTTTTGGTTGCAAGTGAGAATAAATTCTTCCTTCAGAATAGTATCCTGATGTCCTTTGACAGACTGCCCTTCACTGTTTCTCATAGCAATTCTGGGAAGGTAAATTTTCAGGTGGCTCTCTCTCTCCATAGAATTGGAAGATTACAGAGCCATTTCACTCTGTGCTCCCAGGAGGCTGATATGTGACCAGTCTTGGCAATCTGATTCTCTTCTTTCTCAGTACTTTGAATTTTGAGAGAGTAATTTAAGGACATAAAGTAGACTTGGGTAACATTCATCATGGGGAGCAGCTGCAGTGGCATATTTGATTGCTTGCTACCAATGCACTTGCTATGTCTCCCATTCCTTGGCCTCTGGAGTTCTCTAGGTTGCTGCATGATACTGGCCCACTTCTTTAGGCTCCCGTTGGGCCTGTGAGATGCTCCACAACCCAATACATTTGCTTTTTCCTTTATTAAGTTAGTGCTGTTGCTTGCAGCAAAGTACTTTGATAGATATGTCTGTCTAGTTGCCTAAAATGAATTCTATTTACATTTATCAGTGAATCTCCAGGAGGAATTTACAAGAGACAATAATTTTAGTTCCTTGTTTTGATCCTTAGATTCTCTCTAATGCCACCTATACTTTTTACCACTTGACTTAATAAAACATGCAGTGGATTTCTCTGTACTGAGCTCGACCTAAGAGTTGATATATTCTTTATGACTGTGGCATAAATATAGAATGATTTTTATATCCCAGGTTCCCATGTAGCATACATATTTACCTCCTATTGTCAGATTTCTCTCTCGCTTGGAGAATAGCATGATGCTATTGATGTACTTCTCAAATAAATGCAGTGATTTTCCAGGGTTATGTTATCAGTGTACTGCGGTTTCATAGGAGAAGGCTGTTATTTCTGCTCATAATGGCTCAAAAAGATGTCTCTTTCTTTGCAAAAACAAGCAGGAAAGGGCATATCACTGGGACAATCAGGATGGCAAAGACCTGTAACCTGCTTCTCAGAATCATCTTCAAGTTTTATTTTTTATAGATTAAATTGTTACTTGGTTTGGTAACATCAAGGGACAGGGTTAGATGCTGAAATAAAATAGCATACTTTGAAGAATGGTGTTATTTGAGAAAAGGCTTATATCATCTTCTCCAGGCAATGGCACCCATTCTAAAGTCATTGCATTTGAAAGTAAAAAGGGGCCTGGAAAATCATCTGCATATAACTATCTTGTTCTATCAGCGAGGAAACAAGTCCATAAAGTTTATATGATCTTATTTAGATTATATAGCTGATGGTACCATATTTTTCTTCCTTAATTCTTTGGAATAAATGGATTCTTATGTGTTAAAACTAAGTGGGGCATACCTGCTAAATGGCCAGCTTTCTGGTTGGTTTCTAGGATGGAAGATTTTTCTTCCTGTCGTTTTTCAGCATGGTGAATTATTTGGGAATATCGGTTAGCTGGCTTTCTTTCTGTAGAAATGGACAGATCTTTTTGATAACATTTTTGTTCCTTCTCAAATTTTTCTGTGGACATGGAGCTATCAAGCTCTGTAATTCAAATGTATCTTGTTTTATACCAGATTTTTAAAAAAAAGTTTAGGTAAATTAACTTTTGTGTAAGATAAAAGATATATATTTAGTCTTTGCCCCTTATTCCTGTACATAGCTCCTGAAACCCTTGGAATCTCCAAGTGATGAATGACTTTTTTATATTAATGAGATGATTGGTGTCTAGTGGCCCCTAGATAGCTTCAGGATTGAAATTGGTCACCAGAAAGACCAAGACATAATTAGAAGATTGGAACTTTCATTCACACCCCTCCATCCTCAGGGGAGGAGGGGGGGGCAACAGATTGGGGTAATCATCAATGGCCAATAATTTAATTAATCATTCTATATAAGGAAACCTGTATAAAACTCCACAATGATAGTTTTCAGAGAGCTTCTGGATGGGTGACCATCTCAAGGTGCTTGGAGGGTGTAAGCAATCAGAGAGGGCATGGAAACTCCTCATACCTCCTGGCTTGTTTCTTACCCTGATGTATCTCTTCCATCTAGGTGTTCCTGAGTTTTATTCTTTACAAAACATAAACAAATATAAGTAAAGCATTTCTCTGAGTTCTGTCGGCTATTTTACAAAATTATTGAAATTGAAAGAGGTCAGAGTCTTTGAGAGTTTGTAGTTGCAGTAGTTTGGATGTGGAATGTCCCTTTAAGGTTCATGTCTCCAGCATGTTGCTCCTGGCAGGTGGTAGAACCTTTAAAAGGAGAGGCCTAGTGGGAGATCTTCCATTCATTGGGTGTATGTCTGCAAAGGGGGTGGTGTAACTCTGGTTTCTTTCTTTTTTGTTCCTGTCCACAAGGTGAATGGGCTTCCTTTTCCTTGAACTCTCTCCATGATGTGCTGCCACAGGCCCAAAGCTGTAGATCCAACTGGTCATGGACTGAAATCTCCAACACTCTGATCCAAAGTAAACCTTTCTTCTTTGTGAATTGATCATCTCAAGTAGAAGGTATGGGTATTCTGATCATCCAGTAGTTGTTATTAGGGTCTGGAGAGAGGGAAGACCTGTGCGACTGAACCCCTAGACCTGTGAAGTCTGACTTTAATATTGGCTAGTTGGTATCAGAATTGGATTGAATTTTAGGACACTTAGTTGGTGTCGGGAGAGTTGGAGAATTGGTTGGTGTGAGAAAAAAACTCAATGTATTTGGTATCAGAATTGTTGTAAGTAGAAAGAGAGAGAAAGAAAGAGCCTATGATATGAAATGAAGTTTTTTTAAATATAGTTCATAATTTTAAATTTGTCTATTTTAAATTCTGATTTTTTTAGACATCACAGCTTCTTGGAGCAGATTAAAATGATAGTATGGCCAAAACTGATTAAATTTATTAAATGTTTATTATGTGCCAGGCACTATATCATATGCTAAGTACTGTGTATGAATTATTTCATGTAATCCTCACAGCAACTCTATAAAGGAAGGTAATTTCATAGATGAGAGAATTAAGGCTGAGAGAGGGTAAATAGCTTGCATTAAAATAGCCAGTTAGTAAAGAATGAAACCAAAACTCTTAGGGGAAATGACATGGTTAAGATATGTTGTGGTGGCTTTTCTTCTTGGCTTTTGGTGCTGTGGATATTTATGAAAAGGTGGAAGGTCAAAGCCTCGCCAGAGAATTTCACAGGAATGAAATGTATGCAGCCAGATGCAAGCATATTACAGAAGATGATTGGCTAGGTGGGCAGTAGATTCACGTGGCAACCATGGAAGAGAGATGAAAAGAATAGGGCTTCTCTTGAACCCTCAGGTTTGAGCAGCCAGTGAAAAGTTGGCCACATACTATGTGTTTGTTTGGCATTTTAATTATGTTTTTGTGTGTCTTGTACTTTTAAAATTTCATTTGGGGCTTATATTCCTGAAAGCTAGATGTTGCATTGATCTAAATTACTGTGTATATCAGTCAGCACAGATTCTTGATGATAAAGTAACATAACAGAGTGGTTAGGGACACATATTTTGGCATTCAGGTTTGACTCTCATTTCCTGTCTTTACCAGCTGGCCCTCTTTGGTCATAAAAATTCGCTATTTTGAGCCTTGATTTCTGTGTTTGTAATTTGAAAAAAAAGTGCTAACAGCTGTCTCATAGATTTACGAGATAAAGGGTTTCAGGGCTCCTTTTGGTACTTGAGATTTAGAGATGGCTATAAGAGGCAACTGTTATCACTGCTGATGCCACTTAGACTTCTATTACTAACTAAAGTTGTTCATTTAAGACAATTGATATTTCATGTTTCTAAAAACTTACTGCATGTTTCCTTAGGATTTAGAAGCTTGCAATGTTGGAGGAAAGAATACTGAGTATCTTTTACTTAGGGGATCTTCACTAAGTGTTTGAACTTCTCTATAACCACACTTTCTACCATCCTTGAGTTCCCCTTAGATCTGATCTGGAGAAGCAGTGAGACAGAGCTGTGTAAAGGTGAGGGCAGATCAGAGAACATGGTAACTGCTGTTGATCGGACTTGGTGATAATTGGCTCCATGGAAACTACTTTCCATGATTTAGTTATCGGAATAGCAGTATTGGCCTGAATATTCTGTACCCTGCCATCTGCTACCCGAGGATAAGTGCTTCCTTTCTAGTCTAGGATAAGGGAATTTGGATCCAGAGTCGTTGACTGCAATAGGACATATGTGTAGAAAAATGGTGAAGGAAATGCAGTAGGGTGGTGTGATGTGTGGATAATTGTGTTCTAGTTATAGCAGGTGTCAAGGAACATTAGCTGTTTTTCTTTCTTTAGTTTAAGTCATAAGATTAACTGTACATTCATCCTTATGACTGATTATTAAAAATGAGCTGTAAAGGTCTTATAGCCTGAGTGGTATACTGTTCTCCTACCATACTGGTCCCTCATGCCATCTCTGCTTTTGTTCTTTAGGGCCATGTCAGGACTTCCAACTCTCCTCTTGGCTATTCATACTCATTCTTTAGGTCTTAATTTAATCACTACTTTTTCAAAAAAGCATCACTCTTAAATACAAGTTAGGCTCCTGTATTTATCATGATTATCTTCAATTAAATAAAGAAAATTAGCAGAGTAAGGAATTCCTTGTTTCCTGAATCCATAAGAACAAGGAAAGAGCTGACCTTGGGTATGACTAGATTCAGGGTTTCAAAAATAATGCCTGCTGAATTCTGGCTCTCTCCGTTCCTCTCACCTCTTAGCTCAGAGACTCACTGTTGTTCTCATCTCTCTCCAACTGGACGCTGACTTCTACCATGTGATGGGGGAAATGGAGGCATGGCCTTAGACCATTTCATGCCTCTCTTTCCTGGTTTGGGTGAGCCTGGGTTAGCAGACGGTGTAGATTGCTGGCTATATTTGAGGCCATTTTCCTACAGTAGGGTGGGGAATGTGAGGTAGGATGTGTGGAATGGAGGAATAAGGAAGAATGTATACTGCATAAACAAAAGTCAAAAGATCTCCACTTCAATCTCCATTGTGATTTTCTTTTTTTAATTTTTATTTTATTTAAAAAAATTAAATTTTATTTTAATGGTACATTTTAGATATACACAGTGATAACATTCATTATAGGGAATTTGTATCAGTACATGATATATCTTGGTGCTGCATTTTTTCTCATTCCCCTCCCCTCTCTTCAACCTCTCCTCCCCCCTTCTTTACAAATGCTTTATTTCCATTTTTCCCTTCTATTCTTTTTTCTCTTTTACCTCTGTTCCTTTCCTCCTTCCCTTCCCATTTGAACAATTTCTTCCCTTTCTCAATATAATGCATATTAGTCCTTATTTATACTTTTTGTTTCTCACACCAGAGAAACAATGTGTTATTTAAACATGTGTGTCTGATTTATTTCACTTAAGAGTATAGTCTCAAAATGCATCCATTTACCTCGAAATATCTCAAGCTTATCGTTCTTCATGGCAGAATAGTATTCCACTGTATAAAAAAACCCCACACCTCTTTATCCATTCATTGGTTGATGGACATTTGGGCTGTTTCCAAGATTTAGTTATTACAAACTGTGCTGATATAAGCATGGGTATGCATATATCACTGTGGTATGATGCTTTTAATTCTTTTGGGAATATACCAAGAAGGGATATAGCTGGGTCAAATGGAGCCTGTAATCCTAGTTTTTTTGGAAGATTCTCCACACTGGTTTCCACAGTGGTTGCACCAGTATACGCTCCCACCAATAGTGGAGATGGGTTCCTTTTTCCCCACAGGTCCCCCACCCCCAGCATTTGTTATTGGGTGATTTATTGATAATAGCCATTCTTTCTGGAGTGAGATGGAATCTCAGTGTTGTTTTAGTTTGCATCTCTTGAATGACCAGTAGTATTGAACATTTTTTCATATGTTTATTTTCTGTTTCACTTCTTCATCTGAAAAGTGTCTACTCATTACAGATGCCCATTTTTGGATTGAGTCTTTAAATTTGGAGGGTCTGATTTTTGTGAGTTCTTTATATATTTGAGGTATCAGTCCTTTGTCAGAGGAACAGCTGGCAAAATATTTTTCCCACTCTGTAGGTTGTCTCTTCACTCTGTTGGTTTCTTTTGCTGTGCAAAAGCTTTTTAGTAAGCTTAGATTCCCATTGTTGATTCTTTGTAATATTTCCTGGGCAATAGGGGTTTTGTTCATAAAGTCTTTGCCTACACCATATCTTATAGCATTCTACCTATTCTTTCTTCCAACAGATTTAGTGTTTCTGTTTTAATATTTAGATCTTTGATCCACTTTGATTTTAGCTTATTGCACTGGGAAAGGTACGGGTCTACTTTTAATCTTCAGCATGTGGAGAGCCAGTTTTTCTAGCACCATTTATTAAAGGGGCTATCTTTCTTCCAGTGAGGCTGTTTGGCACCTTTGTCAAAGATAAGGTGACTGAGAGTGTTTGGACTTTGTTTCTGCATTTTCTAATCTGTTCCATTGGTCCTCAGGTCTTTTTTTTCTTTTTTTTTTTTGCCTGTATCATGCTGTTTTTATTACAGTAGCTTTGTAATATAATTTCAGGTCAGGGATTGTGGTGGTCTCTCCTTTGCTTTTGTTACTCAGAATGGCTTTTGCTATTCTAGGTTTCTTCTGGTTCCAAATGAATTTTAGGATTGTCTTCTCTAAGTCGGTAAGGTATGCTATTGGTATTTTAATTGGGGTTGCATTCAATCTGTATAACAGTTTTGGGAGTATTTTCACTATATTGGTTCTTCCTACCCAAGAACAAGGGATATATTTCAATTTTCTGATATCTTCTTCAGTCTCATTTTCCAAAGCACTGTAATTTTCAAGATATCGATCTTTTACTTCCTTCATTGGATTGATTCCTCTCCTTGACTTAAGTGTTTGTGTTGAAAAGTCTGCTGTGATTCTGAATGAGCTTTCCTTTATAGGTTTTTGTTTCTTTTCTCTAACAGCTTTCAATATTCTGTTCTTGTGTTGAATTTCTGGAATTTTGACTATTATATGCCTTGGGGAGATTTTTGTTAATCACGGCTAATTGGAGTTTTTTGTGCCTCACTTATCTGTATGTCAAGTTCTTTTTCCATACTTGGGAAGTTTTCTGCCATTACTTCTCTGAACAGGTTTTTTATGCCATTTGTACTATCTTCTGCTTTTTCATTGACTCAATCTTATGTTATTTTTCTTTGTATCATCTAGCAGCTGTTGGATTGATTTATCATGGTCCCTTAGCATTTTGAAGAACTCTTTCTTTTCATGATGATTAACTACAATCTTGTCTTCTCTATCTGAAATTCTGTCTTCACATTGTTTCATTCTACTGCCTATGCTTTCGATAGAATCTCCTGGACATCTGTTTGAATCTATTTCATGGATTTCATTTCTTTCCCATGTTTCACATTTATGGTGTCCATCACTTTCCTAAGCTCCTCAATTTTTTTTTGTTTATTTGTATCTGCTCTAGAGTCACTAATCATGTCTTTCATTCTGGAAATTATTTTGTGTTTTGATTTTTTTCTAGAGCCTCATTCATCTGTTTTGTTACTTCTGCTGTTACTGTTTCCAAGAGTCTGGCTGGGTGGCTTTCAGATTTTTCCACCTTGTTACCCTCTGAGTTTGCCTTTGGCAATCTGGACGTTTGGGGTTGCATCTTGTGCATCTTCTCATTTTCTGTTTTTTCTTTTTTAGTTTAATTCCTGAGTTGATGCTTATGAATTGCTTATGGCCGGTAGCATTATTGTTAGTATTGCAAACCCTTTGGAAATGACTACTTCCTCAGAGATGTCTTCCAGATGTAGCTGGTTTTTGAGTTTCCAGTGTATTGCAAGACCCTACCTTTTCTGTTTATTGGGGCTGAAAAGTTGCTATTTGGCCAGCCCCTGGATCTTTGACCCTGGCCTATAGTGTTGTTTATGACCTTCTGCAATTTCAGTCTTGGGATAAAAGGAAGAACTGATTAGAAGAATTCTGTCACCTTGGCTAAAGTAGTACAATCAGCAACAACAATAGCATCAAATACAGCCTAAAAAATGTCTGCCTCCTTAAATCATATGAATTTGATTTGTGGTTATATACCAATATCCAAAATAAACCAGAAACGTGTATATAGTAAGTATGCCCATAATATGGCAATTTTACCCTTGGGGAGAAAGTTCAAAAAGGATTAAGAGGCAAAAATAGAGAGATAGAAGAAGAGAAAAAGATGAGAAACAAGGTTGGAGGTCAGGGGAAGATAATGAAAAGTTTGGGGAACTATTAAAGAAAACAGGAGAGAAAGAGAGAAAGAAGAAATAAAAATAAGGACAAAACAAAACAATAACAACAAAAACTAGAATTTCACTTTCCTATAAAAACAAGAAAAAACAAGAAAAAGAGAGGAGAGGATAAAAGAAAAGAAAAGGCAACGACGATAATGGGGAAAAGAAAAAAAAAAGTCTGCTTCCAGGCATATCTCTGCTATTGCTGGTAGACAGAGTAGGCAGGCCCAGGTCCTTGTTGATTAATCCCAGCCATAGATTTATGGCAGGGTACTGGGTGTTCTCAGCTGGGTTCAATAGCAAAGCTTCACCAATTCCACTAAAGTTCAGCCTGGTCTTTCGCTGTGGAGTTGGAACCCTATTTGTTCAGCTAGAGGCACACTGTGTGTCTCCCACCAGCTTGGAGTCAGTTCCCTGCCCATTGGAACTTGGCTCCTTGCCCACCAGCTTACTTGAACTTGAACTCTGCTGTGCCTTGTCCCACCTTGCCCCAGCATCAAAAGCCACTGGCAGTTTTTCTGAGTTCTGAGCTCAGCCCCTTTCCAGGATGCCGACCAGCCAATCGCCCTCTCTTGGGTGATGTTTGAACCCAGGTAGCTCACCAACCACTGCAGTCTGCTGTGTCCACCACTCTGTTCCACTTGTATGTCTTTCCGTGGAGGCCTCTGGGGTCACCATTAGTCACTGTGCATCTTCAGGCTCAAACTGCGTTACCCAACTGAGAGCTGGGGCTGTGAGCTGGAGCTGTGAGCTGGGACCATGAGCTGGGGCTCTGGGAGAAAGCACCGTCCTTCCACCATCTCCTTTTTCTGCACTGAGGTCTCTTCTTTTGCTTTCCCTGTGGGCTTTAACTCTTACTTTAGAACCCTGCTGGGTTCTGGGAACACACGTCCCTCCTTCTTTTTTTCCCCTATATTGCTATATTCCAGTGTCTGGACAATAAATCTTGAAGAGGCTGTTTCTGGGCTGCTCAACTCTATGGCATCTTCCTGGAAGTCATGATTTTCTTTTAAAGAATTCCAATGTCTTTTCTTCACAGCACTTGTTCCATTTATTTGAAGTGTAGTGTGTTTTGTGTGTCCATTTTTAAAATATTTGCTGTGTACTCCTCCAGGTTGGAAATTAGTTCTGCAGTGTCCATGGCTGTGTTTCCAGTGCCTGTGGTGCCACATAGGAGTTCAATAATTACATGCGGAAAGAATGAATTAAATGGTCAAGGAAATTAGAACCTATGAGGAGAGAGAGAGAGAGAGATGTGCTGTAAGTAGATCCTTAAAGAAGCTTTAAAATATTTCTTGGAGGAACTTTGCCATTTTGATGACTGATAGATAGCATGAGTTTAGGGCTAGAATAGAGGAGTAGATTTTCAAGTGTGGACCCTCTACCAGCAGTCTTATTATCTCCAGGGAGCTTACTAGACATGCAAATTCTCAGTCCCTATCCTACATCTCTTGAATCAGCAACTATGGGGACTAGACCCAGAAATTTGTGTTTTAGTAAGCTGTCTGGTGATTTAATACATGGTAATGTTTGGTAACCATGGAATAGGGAATAGGGAGAAAGGAGGACATGATTTGGCAGTTGTAGAACATATAAAAGGAATGTAAAGATTATATATGGCAAATATGTACTAATTTAAAAAAAACTATTGGCAAGAGGCTATTCTCTGGTTTTTTGAAATTCCTTTTTGAGCTGCAGTGAAGGAGTACAGTGTAATGGTTAAGGGCTCTTGAACCAGTTTGTCTGATTTAGAATTTTGGCTCCTTTGCCTATTGAATGAATTCGTACAACTCAATCTCTCCAATCTTCCAATTCTTTTTTTTATTATTCCTCATATTTTTATTATAAACTGATCACACAGATATGCTTTTATATGCTTCTTCTCCTGTATTCCTCTGCCACTAAATTGTTTTGTTTTCTGACAACATAAAGTGAGACAGAGTTAATATTTACAGTGATCAGACTAGCGCAGCACTGTCTAGTAGAGGCCAATGAGTATCAATTATGCTGACAAGTCTTGGGTGAACAGAGCAGATTTGGGGTGAAACTCTTAAAAATTCCTAAAGATTCATTGTTATGACCGATGTATTAAAATTAGTTACAAAAGTCGTCTAGCCTGGATGGTCTGTATTTATACACATTCAGGACATTGTGAAAGGAAACTGCCATAAACCATGTGGCCAAACAAGGCTGTTACAGCTATTTTTTTTTAGGTTTTTTTTTTTATTAGCGCCTATTGATTATACAAATTAATGGGTCTCATCTGGCAGATTTGTACACGTTGTCGGGAAAAGAGTTAAAAGTAACGAGAGTCATCTGGAATGTGTGTGCTCGCTGACATGACCTGGCTCTTGGGCCTTTCCGCAGGGAGGCTGACTCTCTCCTGAGAAAAGAGTGTGCAGAGATAACTATTAATTCCCAAGAACTGACCACTGCCGACTCTAGCCAAGGCTGGGAGTGATCCCGCTGAGCCAGCTGGCCAACTTAGCATCGAGCCAGCTTTGTGTGAGCTCCGTATGTAAGACTGGAAAGCCAGGATGAGGCTCGTGGCGACCCTCACCATTACCAGTGGAAGGTCCTGCTGCCCTGAGCAGAGCGCCAAAGGGCCTCTCCTCTTTGCCTCCCGGGGTGCTGTCTCCTGCCTCGTGGTGTAGTAATATATTATTTGACTATGCTCATATCTGCTGTACTTCTGTAATAAACTTACTTTCATCTTTTAAAAATCATTATGTAGTTCTTCTCTGTTCGTGCAGATCCAAACCTCAAATTTCTGTGGCCACATATGTGTGCCTTGCTGTCACACATGCACATAACACACTTTATTTCCTTCCCCATCCTACCATCCCACACTACCCCCTAGCTTCACACATTTTATTTGGGGAGTTTTGATATATATAATGTATTTTGGTCATATTCATGCCCCCTGTTACCCATCCTTACACTCCTTCCCTCCCTTTCCTCCCTTCCTCTGTCTAATAATAGGCTCCCTTCTACATTCTTGTCATGTTTTGTTTGATTTTTGCATATTAGCGAGAACCTGTGATATTTGTCTTTCTGGGTCTTCTATGCCACCTATTCTTGGTCTATAAAATAACTATAACAAATAGCACCTCATGGAAGAGCTGTGAAGATTAGAAATGGTGATGACGATAACTGTTTATTAAACTCTTACTAAAGGTTTAAATACAGCCAAGCTTTTTCTTAGTGTTGACTTATTCAGTGCATACAAGTTGCTTAGCACAATATCTGGCATCTAGCTTATATTTATTGCATGCTTACAATTTTTGCTCATAAATGGAGAGTGAAGGGATCCTGTGGAGTGGAACAAAAGCTTCCCAGATGAGGGGACCATGGTAGATGATCAAACATTCTTGCCATCTAGACGAGAGTGGATTTGGCATTCTGCTTCCTACTCTGTGCCTGCTTCCACTCTCCTGTCCATCTTACATATTCCTGTCTTATTGGCTGCCTTTCATGCACGTAGCCCTACAGAAACCCATAAGTACTGTAAGCCCAGTGACGTCTGATGAGGGTTATCTGACTATTCCAGTTAAATTTTTAATGTGAGATTAACTAAAGGTGATTGTCATGTAGGGTTTTAGTGAACTCTGAATTTTTGAGTATTTGCACATCAGGGATTTTTCTTAAATGCAAAGAGCATACTGAGGCTTTTATAACCCCACGTGATCTTCCCTATTTACCACTCATGATCAAGGTCACCCAGATATATATCTGACAAATTCATAAGTTTTGGTCATTTGAACTTTGGTCACAAGAGATTTGGGCTACTAGATGGTGCTATTTGTCGACATGTGTATCGGCTAGGCATGTATACATTAAAATGGAGGCAGCTGTCATGCTTGGTCAGGTTGGAGACAAGCACTTTGAGTCATGGTATGTGTTTCACTCTTCAGTGGCATGGACATTCACTGAGTGCGTACTGTATGTGAAGCCCAGAGGCTCCATTTCTAGGGAATGCTAGGATAGTAATAGATTGCCATAGTGGGATCTGTTTGCTTAGATAAATCTGGGCCCAGTGATATTGCGGCACAGGAGAAGGTGCATGTTAAATTGAAGCACACTGCACACTTGAGGCCATGGACGACTTAGCATGGGCAGGGTTGTTGTGCCTAGGAGTGGCACTCTGGGACCTCTCAGACTCAGTTTTCAGGCAGGTGTTTGTCTGAAGATAACTACCACCAGTGACCAAGTGAGTTGAGGGTGGAGAGTTCTTCATCTAAAAGTGAATCATTGGATTCAGGATTATTTTTTTCTTTTTCTCTTTAATGGTCCCTTGTGTTTCTACTGTGATTAATTTGGCACATGGCCACCTGTGCACAGGTAAGGCTTGCCACTGTGAGCAGAGTTTTTGTTAGAACACTTGACTGTATATGACAAGCTCAATTTGAGCAAGCTTAAAAAATAGTTGATTGGCTCGGGAAACTGGAAAGGATGATGGTGCAGACCACAGCATTAAAGAATGTACTGCAGGACCAGGTACTTGAGAATTAGGACATACCTTTACCAGAGTTTTCTCTGCTTATCTCTCATTCTCACATATCTGAATTAATTTGGCTCTCTTATATTTCATAGCCCAGGTATCCTAGTGGAATGAACCTTAATTCTTTTTCCTAAGGCACATTTTTTGTTCTCAGAGAAGGATCTGATTAGCCCTACTTTGTTTGGGATGCACTGCTGGACTCATTTTGTGCACAGGAGTGGGTGGTTGGGATTCAGTATGGCCAGTATGGTTATTCGTGGCAGGAGTTCATCATGACAAACAGTATTCTTGCTGTGCTGGTTATGAAATGTTTTGCGTAGCATACTTGGAAATGAGATCTTCTGATTGACCAAATCGGAGTCAACTGTCTTTCTCTGTCAGTCCAGAATGGGTATAATAGTCCATATAGCATTGTTGTGTAGATGGGGAAATATGTGCTAGGGAGCTAAAATTATTGCTGCCAAAGTATGGCTTGAATGTTATATAACTGAATTCAAGATAAAATAGTCTCTGGTGACATGGCTTGTAATTAAGTGTCTCAGCTGGGCCATCTGTTGTCACTTGTAAGGGTTAAATTGTTGCCTTTTCCTCCCCTTTTCAGATCTTTTCCTAATCACTGCCAAACCTACATGCTTTGTTTTCAGAGATAAAATATTATTTTTACCAGTCTGGTGGTATAAGCTTCTCCAGCTTTGCCTAAAGGAATCATGATTGACTTTTCTTCTAATGACAGACATATAGTCCCTGCACTCTTCCCCTCCACCTAACTTTTCCATCTTCATCAGCAACCCCACCCTCCAGCCCTTTTGCCTATTCTTGGTTCTTTCTTTTCTCTCCCTGCCGATCCTCTTGTTTGCTCTTAATCTTTATTACTGTTCTCTATTAGACTGTTTCTAATAGAAGAAATGTCTAAAGGGATTACAATCGCTATTTAACAGATGATGAGGTGAAAGCCCAGAGAGTTTAAAATGATGTGTTCTAGGTCACACAGTTGGTATTTGGCAAAAGACCAGTTTTTAGAGCCTTTTGACTCCAAAGCTCAGCTTGCTGCCCCTTCTCTGTTTCCTTTAACTGTGCCTGGATCATACATTTAAATGTTATTGCCACCTCCCGGTACACAATCATAATTTGGAGAGGAAGACATTTTTGTGAGAGTGATTTAGGAGTGATTTTGGAGAGGTGAATCTTGAGTTGATTCTGGAAGAAAATTCAGGTCTTTGACTGATGTAGCAAAAGAAGGGAGGAGGCTATTCCATGGACAAAAGTGACTTGAGTAAGGCAACTCAATAAGTGGCTTCTGTCTTCCATCTTGTATCACAAAAGCAGGTTAGGAATAGTGATAACAATAACAACAGCTTCAAGGAAAGTAATGATGAAAAACCAGTCAGCAAAGTGAGGAGCTGCTATGCTACGGGCATCATTCTGAAGAAAGTTATATATTATGTTGTTTAATTCTTTTAGTGACCCTGTGAACTATGTAATACCATCATCTGTATTCTCTACTGTTGAGGAAACAGAGGCAATGGGGTTAATTAACTTGTCCAAATCACACAGCTTGTAGGAAGTAAAGTACACATTCAAACTTGAACCTCTCTGATCTCAGAGTCCATTCTGTGTCTTAAGCACATACTTTGCCGCTGGAGGGTGCTGGGTGAGTGAACTTTCTGAGAAGCCAAATAGGCAGTCTCAGAATCCTGTCCAGAGAGCCAAGCTCTTGGTGAAGACCATTCTGTTTGTCAGATATTTTTATTTTAAAAAGGTATGTCTTTATTGTTTGACCTTTAGTCATCAATTAATAAATATTGTGCAGTCTCTGTAAAAGATGCAAACTATACAGACTCAGAGCTAAATATGAACGGTTTCCTTTACCACTGTAATCCCTTCATCTTTGTAGATTTTTGTGCATTTCATTTATCTCTCAGTCTGCTCCAGTGAGAGAAACAACTATTCCCTCTACTTGCTCTGGGACCCAGGGTACATCACATTTTATTTCTACTGTCTTCATTGGTAAGCTTGAGCTTCTTGCCTGCCTCCTTTCCAAGCTCAACATTCTCTGAATCTCCATTTCCTTGTCCAGCAGCAGGGAATCAGGAATCCTATGGGTAATAAGTTATGTTCTATAATAACTTGCTTTTTCCTTCTGTTCCATCTGTTGGTTCCACTTTTTACAGGGAACCTTGATGGGCTGAGGTTGGAAAACTGTTTTCTAATGAGCTCTTATCCCTTGTACATGCAATCTGTTGGAAGATAAAGATGACAGGCACCCTGGAAGGGAGTTGGAACAAGGTGTGTGGGCTGCCAGGGGCTGTTCTCCTGCTTGCATAATTCGTAGTCTGACCCAAACACAGGGAGCAAAAAGGGAGCAAAAAGTCATTGTATCATTTAAATGTAATCAATGATGTTACTAGTATTTGCTGATCATGATTAAACACTACTACTGTGAGTGAAAGAAATCAAACATTTGGGGCTTTTTCACAGAGCTCGTGAGAAAAACAATGTATCTTGTGCTTGATATTAAAGAGGCAATGGATTCAGCAAGTTTTATAGGTATTCAGCAGATGGTGATGATCAGAGAAAACTTCCCAGAGGTGGTGAGTTCTCATATAATAAATAGTTAATGCTCAATGTAGAGTATGGGTAAATGGCTAATTTAAAAAAGCATGAAAGAAAAAAGTTTATTGCTCCATCAAAGATAACTGCTATTAGTATTTTGATATCTGTCCTTTCAGTTTCTTATTATTGCACTGTATAATCAAAATGAAATATTACATGTAGTGTTTTGCAACTTTAGATTTTTAGCAATATATAACATTTTTCTATGCCAATAAATCTTTGAAGCATACAATTTTTATAATGAAAATTGTTTTTATCTCATTACAAAAGTATACTGTCTTATATATGCAAAGGATATATAAAACATTATAAAAAAGAAAATATCACATAATTTTACCTCTCAGCAATTATTACCATTTGAGTGTATATACTTCCCAACTTTTTCCAAGTGTATACATATGAATAATTACATATATGGCCATAGATATTTGGTTAATATCTTGCAGCCAGCTGGGCATGTTGTTCAATGATAGAGCACATGCTAGCATATAGAAGGCCTTGGGTTTAATTCGCAGCACTAAGAAAAAAAAAATCACTCACTGGTCCCTCACAGATTTTTAAGCATCCTGAGGCCAGGGACCGTGTCTGTCCTATTTGCCAGAAAATTCCTGGCTTCTAGCATGTGCCTCTCATATAGTAGGCATTCATTTAGTATAGTAAACATTTATCAAATAAGTGAATGAGTGAATGGAAGGTCCATATTGCAATGACTTTTGAATTAGGAAATAATGAGTGCTGTCTAATTACTGGAAAATGGGAAAAGACTTTCAGAAGTATTGACACTATGATATAGATTTTTGCATATATATATTTCATATATAAGCAGAATTAACATAGCACCTTAGTAAAAAAAAAAGTCCAAAGCAAATAAACAAACCCTATCAAACAATTTGCTGCTTTTAACTTCATGAAAAGTGTTTTGGCTATATTTACTACCAGGATTTATGGCAAATTAACTCACCTCCTTCTATCCCTGTCCCATGTGTCTAGCTAGCTGCAGGAAGGCAAACAGAAGGTCTTCTTCCTCTGAGTACTGCTGGCACAGAGCAATATGTGTCTTTGGCATTAGCACATGATTCTTGGTTAGTGTGATGGTAGGATCAAGAAGGTGATAGAAAATTGTCTATAGAGAGGTCTGTGGTGAATAAAAGGCATGTGACATGTGTCTGATGTGATCAGATACTTAAAATGGTGGCTTATTTCATTAACATTCCTCTCCATTATCTAGTTTTTCTAGACCTTATTAGAGAAGTTGTAGTGAGATACGTGTGGGTAGACAATTAAGCAGCTAAACCAACTTTATTGTAGCTCCACTGCTGTCATGTAAGACTAGTGCAGTACACTTGTAGAGCTATTTTAAATGCTCAGAGCTCGAATAGTTATTTGGATCTGGAGATTTTAAACTTTCATGGTGCTAGAAGGGATCCAGAGAAGTCAACTTATAAATGTAGAATATTTGGACTGGACAGATCTTGGATACTAGCTAATCCAATCTTCTCATTTTACTGGTGAAGAAACTGAGCTCCAGAAGAGATACCTGAATTACTCAAGGTCCTATAGCAAGTCAGTGGCAAAACTGTAATTGGTTCTCTCATATTCAGAGCTCTACCCTGATGTGATTTATGCTAGAGAAAGATAAAAATTTAAAACATGCAAATGCGACCTGTGACCAACCATTTCAAAGTGATATAGACAAATACATATATACATGTGTGTGTAGATATACACACATCTATATGCATATACACAAGTTTATATATGTATATATACCCACATACACATATATGTATATGAGATGGGGTGGGGGAGAAGAAAGGAAAAGCAGGGGTAAAAAAAGGAAAATAAGAAAACAAAAACCTTTCTAGGTACCGTAATGCATTTTGTGGTTTCATCTCCGGGGGAATAAAATCCGAGTCACACAGAATGGTTTGAAAAGTGAAGCTCTCATGAACTTCTCTGTCACACATGAAAAAATTGGTTGGTTGTTGTTCTGGAACTGAATTTGAAATGCTTTGGATATCAGTATTGGGCGCTTACCACCTTTTCTTTGAAAGTAAATGAATTTAGCAAAAGGACTCAATTTTAGTCACAGGAGACTAATTAAACAGTCTGGCATGAACTGTAGCTAACGCTCCTTGTATGAAGTGCAGCACACACACAGAGTAGCTGAACTGTGGCACTGATGAAATATGCTCACAAAATTAACATGGCCCCCTAGCAATGGCTAATGGAACCTAGGTGAAATGAAAGAGAAATGTATGGTAAGTACAGACTTTTCTAGAAAACAAAGGGAAGATATTATGGTGATTTAAACAAAGATCCTTACAGTTTTAATTTTTATTCCCATACGTATCATTCCTCCATCCTACCTCTCAAGCTGGGCTACTGCAATGATCTTAAACAGTTATAGACTCCATTCTCTTTCCATTTTAGCCTAGGCTGAATGTCGATTCCAAAGTTATATTCTTAAAGTAACTTTTTAGGGATTCTAGTCTGTATCAAGGTTTCTCATTGCTGAAAGCAGAGGCTGTCAACTTTAAAGTTGGTAACACTGTGGGCATGCTTGCTAAAATGTAAATTTCTAAACACATTCCCAAGAGAATCTAATAGCCTGGATCTGGGGTGATGCCTAGGAATTTATGTTTTTAACATGTGCCAGTGTAATTATGACGTAGGTACCTCATGAACAACACTGAAAAAACCTGGCCTGCATGGTGAAGTCCAGGTCATTAGCCAGAGAAATGACTTCAGATAGTGGAAATTTAGATCCATGGCAGACCAAAGAGGGGAAAAAGAGATTGGTTACTAGAACATCTATAGGAACTGGAAACACCGGATAATCAGAGAATTTATGATTTATGGTTAATGGAAAGAAATTTGAAAAGTTGTATCACCAGTTTTTTTGGTTTAAGCCTGTCAGACATCTGGCACACTGGAATAGAGTCAGAAGACATGAATGTGAGTCTCATCCACTTATAAGTTTGATAGTTAACTATCGTGTCATCTTGAGTAAGAAATGTCCAAATGAATGGCTTAGCATAGTTCTGGGCATAGTTGAATGGACTTACTGAAGATGAAACACCCATCCATCCTAGGTGTGAATGGCACCAACCAGTAGGCTTGTAGCTTGAATGGAATAAAAAATGGAAAGAAGGAAGGCTCATGTCCATTTCTTCTGAGGAGTTCCAGTCTGTCTGTGCCTTAGATGCTTGTCTTCAGTTCCAGTGCGGACTGTTCAGCCTTCCAGTGCAGACTCTTTGGCTTCCTTATCTGGACTCACACGGGACTCTGCAGTGAGCTCCAGGCCTTTGACTTTTGACTAACTCCTTTGGATCTCCAGCATGCAGACAGTCCTTTTGTACTCTTCCACACTTGACTCTGTAGGCGTCAATTGTAAGCCTACCCTGTAAATTCATATGAAATGACATCCTAATTCAGCTCTAATTTGGCCCAAGAGAAGTGGGGAATAAGAAGGGTTAATCAGAAGCAAAAGCCCACTTCATTTTTTTCTTCCAAACTCGAGCATAGGGAATTCGAGGTCATCCTAGCTTTACAACTCTCTCTGTGTGCCTTTTGTTTATTGTAACCTAAACATCTGCAAGATTGCAGGAAGAATGTTACACTCTCCTATCTCCACTTTACCCTTGGATGCTCCCTTTCCTGCCAGCACCAAGACCCTGACCCTTTGCCTCCTCCACTCCTCCACATATCAAAGAACCCTCACAAAGGAATCCCACCAAGCCTTATATTTACATAATTCCTTTTACCTCCCCCTAGTGCCTAGTATCATAAAATCCACTTTGAGTTGTAACTTCACATCCTCCCAAACTCAGGCAGTAAGGCACAAGCAGAGATAAGTTTAAATGAAGGCCAACACCTGGTAGAAACAATTGCTTGTTGTATGGCTCAAAGGAATTCCAATTGTAAAATGTAACCACCTTTTCTACTGTATAAAAGCGCTGGTCAAACTGCAGAAAGGGGTTGAGAGCTTTTTGCACATGAGTGCCCTCTCGATCGCTGGCTAAATAAATCAGACTCAATCGGACTCAATTTGGCTTTTTGTATTTGTGTGGCATCTTTCTCATGACCGAGTAGGGTGAGATCGGGCCAGCCTGTGGGCTGGCCCGGCCTTCCACTTCACATACATATATAAGGATATATATGTATATAATATTATATTAAATCTGTTTCTCTAGTGAGCACTTGTGGCAGAAATCAACTGTCGAGAAACCAAGCACCAGTCAGAGTTGGAGAACTCCGGTTTATTTAATGTCAATGAGTTCAGCGGAGTTAGGACTCCGAAGCCTTAGCCTTGAGCATAAAGAACACAGGTTTTATATAGAACTTTCTTCTGAGTTGAGTTTTCTGCCTGGGTTTTCCCACCCAAGCTCTTCCGCTGGCTGAAATTAAAAGGCCTGCAAAAGTAGGGAGCAGGGCTTTCTCAGCGGGGAACCAAGTCTGCTTATCTTGTAGCACATCTGCAGGTGGGGTGGGGGTGAGGGGGATTATGTCAGCAATTTTCTTATCTATGTAGCAAGCAGTTTACAGAAGCAGAGAGGCCTTTAGTGGACTTTTCTTCTCTTGGATGGTCTGGGTCCCCCATCACACTAACTAAAACAGAGCTGTATAACTGGCTAGCCATTTAATTTCCTGCCGCCTCAGCTTTTCTCATCTATAAATTGGGAATAATACCTGCCCTGCCTCTTCATTGATTTGTAAGGAGCGAGTATGTGAAAGTGCTTTGAAATTTGGAAAGTGTTAAATAATATAAGGTTCTTTGTATTTATTTATATTAATAGCCTATTCTCTTCACCTTCTCTTCTTTTTGCCTTTGCAGAGAGACAAATGAATGTTGCTTGGGAGAGTAATTGCAGTTAAGCAGGCTGGGCCTGTGGGGGAGAGTGTGTGTTAACATTAATCCTGCTACTGTTATTTGCAAGAGAAGAAAAACATGTTGTATACCAGCTGACAGGATGTTTTGGATTACCCTAAGGATTTGGGTAGTTTGGAGATGTACTCTAGATTTGCATAGTGGAATCTGACTTTATTCTGTGAGTGTCAGATTTGGCTGAGTTTAATAGTGAGAAAAGCTTAAGAAAACTCATACTTGCTGAAACTCAAAAGGCCAATGAAGATAATAAACAGCTTATGCAATTAAACCTTGTGTATTTCCCTAAAAAGAAATCATGAAATGTAAACAAAATGTTGTCTTTGTAGGTGTCATAGTTATTTAGCTTAGTTTTCACTTTGGAAACTATGCTCACTGCTTACAGGAATCAGAACAATAGACTTCTGCTTTGGTTTTGAATTGTTGCCCTCATAAGAAGCCTGACACTGATTTTGCACTCTGGTTTGGCCCCCATCCACAGAAGGAAGGACTCTCTGTAGGCTTGGATTTGCTCTGTTCTAAACACAGTTTAGGTAAGTGAAACCTTAGGTGGCTTTGTTGTTACTTCTTGCTGAACTGAATCCTTCTAAATTTCTCTCTCTCTTTGTGTCTCCCTTACTTCAGGTATGTTTTTTGTTTACTATATTGCTTGTCCACATAGGAATAAATGAAATGATTCATCTTTAAAAAAATCTATTGTTCTTTTCAGAGACTTGTGGTATCTTCAGTAAAGAGGATAGAATCGAACATTTTCCCTCCTCCACCTAGATTTAACAAACTTTTGCATTTTTGAGATGTGTATATGAATGGCCTCTTCTCTTCACCCTCTATTCTCTTCACCTTGCCCAAGTGACAAAAAGTCTCATTCAAGAGAGTGATTGTGTTAAATAGACTAATCCCTTATGCGAGAGTGGGTGTTGTTATTTGTCCTGCCTTTTGTCTTTGATTATATTGTTTTTATTGTTGTTATTGTTATTTTGTGTGTGGCTTAAACAATAGAATTTTCTCACAATTCAGGAGGCTAGAAAGTCAACGTGTCAATTGAGCAGTGCTGATTTCATATGTGGCCTGTCTCCTAAGTTTGCAGGTGGCCATCTTCTTCCAATGTCGTCACATGGTCTTCCCTTCATGTCTTTATTTCAAAAGAGATTAAATATAAATGCAGTTCAAACCCTTGTGAAATCCTCCCCATCCTATTCTTCTTCCTTTCTCTCTCTAGATGGGACCACTATGCTAAACTAAGTGAGTAACATAATGTTAAACAGAATGTTTTGACGAGTATCACAGGATTTCAAAGTGAGGTTCTCACCTATGTGTGGAAATGTGACAGTAGCTATCCAAGATCAGCTCTGATCTTTGCAAAATCATATGAAGTTCTGTTTTTCCTGTGCACTTTTTTTTAGCTGACAAAAACCTTCATTATTTTCTTAGCTGAATTTCAATAGCAGTACATGTAGATACATTTTATTTTTAATATGCTTTAATTTTATTTTTGTTTTTCCAATTTTTCTGTTTATTAGTACATGTTTGTAGTACATAATGATTACATTCCTCATGGGGAGTTGGCACATGTACATAACAGCTTTTCTTTGTTTTTATCCCCTTCCCTTCCCCATCTTTCCTCTTCCTCCAGATCTTGGTCCTCTTGTTCTCTTTGCAAAAGATCTACCTACCTATTTTCTATTATCTTTTATTTTGTTCTTTATATTTCCAGTTTCTCATATTAAAAAAAAACATGCAATACTTAAACGTGTCTGATTTATTTCATTTAACATTATGGTCTTAAGGTACATCCATTTTCCTACAAATGACTCAAGTTGTTCTTTGTGGCACAGTAATATTCCATTGTATATAAATGCCACATTTTCTTTATCTGTTTGTCCATCTGTTGATGGACATACAGGCTGATTCTGAGATTTAGCTATTATAAATTGTGCTGCTATAAGCATGGGTAAGCATGTATCACTGTAATATGGGAAGATATCTAGAAAGGAAATAGCTAGGTGGAATGCAATTTCTTGTTTTGGTTTTTTGAGGAATCTGCATAGTGATTCCCATAGATCTTTTGCAAATGGGAAGGGGACCAAGAGATAGAGGAAGGGGGAAGGAGATGAAAAAAAGATGTGTTATGCACAGGTACCAATTCCCACAAGGAATGTAATTATTATGTACACATAAAAAATAAAAATAGAAAAAAAAAGAAATGGAAGACACTTAAATTAAAAAGTAGAAAGTAAAATTTTTTTAATGTGTAGAGAATATGGTTTGTATGTAGGAAATCTTGAGGAATCTGCGAAAAAGCTACCAGAATTGATAAGCAAGTTTAGCAAAGTCATAAAGTATGAGATGAATTTATAAAAAAATCCATTGTATATTAGCATTTAAAAATCCAAATCTAAGATTATGAAAATATTATTGGGCTGGGGATTTAGCTCAAGTGGTAGAACACTTGCCTAGCAAGCTATGAGGCCCTGAGTTCAATCCCCAGTCACGGAAAATATTATTGACTGTGGAACCAAAAATAATGGAACACTGTATTAGTTACCTTTCTAGAGTCAATGGTTTGCAAGAGAGCACATTTAGTACAGGACAGTTACAAGTTACAACATTCACCCATAAGCCAAATGCAGGAAGAGTGCTGAATGTCTTTCTATGCACTGGAGACCCAAAAGATTCCATTAAGGACTGGGAGCCCATAGCACTGTCCCATGTACACCCGTATCTGCAGATGATGGCTGAAGAAATCTTTATTGGAACCAGGATATGATGCTCACAGCAGAAATGAAGACCAGATCCCTCCGAAGCAACAGCAGCCATCCTCGACAATGACACAGCCTCTAGCTCCTTCTGCAACAGGAATAGCCAAGTTCCCTTTGGTAGAACTGGCCACAACAGAGCTTCTCCTGGGAAACAGTTGGTAACTATCTCTGCTCCTGTGTTCTTTTATGTTGTGTGGGCAACAATTCTCAGATGGATCTTCTCTGCATAAAACCACACCAACTCAGTCCAGCTGGGCCTTCCTGCTCAAGTTGACCGTATCAATCCACCACAAACACTTTGGCATAGATTTAATAAAATTGCACAAACTCCATACTGAAAACTATAAAGCATTCTGAGAAATTAATGATGACCTAAATAAATAGAAATGCTCTGTTTATGGATTGTAAGACCCAATTTAGTTAAAATGACCATTCTCCTCAGACTGATCTCTAGTTTCAACATAATTTTATAAAAATTCTATTAAGCTTTTTATTGAAATTGATGGGTAGGCCCTAAAATTTAAGGGGAAATTTAAAGTAACTAGAATAAACAAAAAAACCAATAGTGTTGGAGGACTGATGTTACCTAGTTTTCAAAGTTTAATATGATCTACAGTAATCAAGACAGTTTGGTATTAGCATTATAAACTACAGATCAATGGAACAAAATTGCATTAAGAAATAAATTTACACATTTATCGTCAGTTGATTTTTGACAAAATTACAAATGATTCGGAGGAAAAAGAGAGTCTTTTAATTAAGAGATGCTAAAATAATTGAGTATGTATACTGTCAGGGTGCTCCAAAAAGAACAATAGGAGATATGAGTTTCATTAAGGAAATTGGCTCACATGGTTGTAAGGCTGAGAAGTACCATTATAGCCTGTCTGAAAGCTCGAAAACCTGGGAAGCTGATAGTGTGGTTCAGTCCAAGTCTGAAAGCCTTTGCACCACGGAAGCCCACGGCATAATTCTAGGTCTGAGGCCGAAGTCCTCAGAACCTGGGAAGCTACTGGTGCAAATCCCAGAGTCGGAAGTGTGGAGAAACCAGAGTCCAAAAATCAGAAATTTGATGTCCATGAGCAAAAAAAAAAAAAGGGGTGTCCTAGCTCTAGGAAAGAAAGAGTCCAGCGATTCCTTTGATGTTTTGCTATATCTGGAATGCCATCAGACTGAGTAGTGCTCACCAACATGTAGGGACAGGGGTCCATAGGTAGGGAAAAGATAGGGTGAAGGCCTCCTCAGACTTTATTTTATTTTTTTTTAATTTTAAACCAAGAGCATGTATTGGTACATTCTACATACATTGGTCACATTCATTTCATTTATTCTGTACCTATACATGGTGCATCTTGGTTCTCCCCCTCTCCCCCGCCCCTCCCCCTCCTCCCTCCCTTCCTATTTATATCAGGTTCATTCATCATTTTC
>PVJO010017996.1:0-37899 GCA_004026905.1 Hystrix cristata | reverse complement strand
AAATGGATGGACCTGGAAAATATAATGTTGAGTGAAATAAACCAGACTCACAAGCTGGAATACCGTATGGTATCCCTCATTTGACTGAAGCAAAATACAAACAAAAAGGTAAACAATGGATACAAAAAGGCAAAGTCTTAGATATAAGCTAATAGGCAAAGGGTTCAAGGGAACAAGAAGAAGACAAAGGGGGAGGGGAATGGGAATCCAGAGGAATAATGATGTCTTAAAAATATAAGAACCTAATAACCCAAATTTAAAACAGTGACACGTATACTAGGTACTACAGTAATTTTATGTAGTTTTGACTTAATGCTGCATCTGTGTTGTTGTTTACATTGCTGTCATAAGCAAAAGGCACAATGTACTGTGGTTTTTAAGCTTGTGTAATGGCCTGTAAGTTTGTGTAAATTTGGATAAATTTTAATAAAAATCTATTTAAAAAAAAAAGAAAACTAGTGGGAATGTAGACTGGTCAAGCCACTGTGGAAATCAGTGTGGAGATTCCTCAGAAAACTACAACTAGAGGTTCCATTTGACCCAGCTATTCCTCTGCTTGCTATCTTCCCAGAAGAATTAAAATCATCATATCACAGTGATATACGCACAACCATGTTCATAGAAACACAATTTGTAATAGCGAAGTCTTGGAAACAACCTAAAGGCCCAACTACTAATGAAGGGCTAAAGAAGATGTGGTTTTTCTACACAATGGAGTACTACTCTGCCATAAAAAGGATAAACTAGAGATATTTGTAGGTAAATGGATGCACCTTGAGAACATAATCTTAAGTGAAATAAATCAGACACTCATGAATACACATCGAATTGTTTCTCTGATATGAGAAACCATAAGTGTAAATAAGGACAAAGGAGTATAATAGATCTTATGTAAAAAAAAAAAAAGATAGTATTCAGAAGCAAGGAGAACTAGATGGGGAAAAGGAGGGAAAAGAAGGAAGGTTAAAAGAAAAGTAAGAAGAAAGGGAAAGAATGGAAAAATGTAAATAAACCTGTTGCAAATAGGGAAGGGTGGGGGAATAGAAGGGAAGAGAGGGGAAGAGGGAGCAAAACCAAGATATATCACATACAGGTACAAAATAACATGTATACAAAGTACCAATACATGCTCTTGGTAAAAATTAAAAAAAAAAGAAAACTAGTTTATTTTTAACTGACCAAATGAATTCTAAAGTCCATATGAAAATAATATAAAAAAACTGAAAATGAAGAGAAACTTAGGAAAACTAGTTATCACTAGATTTTTAAAAACATTATAAAATCTTAATAATTAAAACTCGACTCAGGTCTCTGTGAAATTAATCAAAAATAAACCCAAATTCATTAGATGATTGTAGATGTTACAAAGGGGTCGTTCCAGTTAATGCAGAGAAAAGGAATTAAAGCTATGAAAAAATCCACACCTTGAATCAGAATCATTTCTAGATAGATCAAAATGTTGAAGCCAGAAAGATAAACATTAAGTACCTGTTGAAATACCACAGTAGAAGAGTCAATATAGATCATGATCTTCTGACTATATTTACAAAATCCAGAAGTCATTACAAAATACTGATGATTTAAAGCACATAAAACACAAAGTTTCCATGTGGCTAAAAGTACTACATGGCAAAACACAAAGAAAATAGAATGAATTTTTTTAAATGTAGGAGTTGAGGATTTAGCTCAGTGGTAGAGCACTTGCCTAGCTGGTGCAAGGCCCTAAGTTCGATCCCCAGCACCCACTCCCCCAAAAAGTAACATAGTGTCCTGAAGTGAGCAGTCTACCAGAGAAGACAGCACTTCACATAGTATCACAGCCAGGCTGAGTCCATGATCAGAGTGTCCCTGGTGCTACGGGGACACCTAACAGAGACCAAATCTTGTGGAAGGGCTCAAAACATGTCCTCTTGGTGTTTTAATCTGTAGGATCTGGAGTGAATGATTAACATGTTCTAATGCTTAATTTCCTCATCTATAAGTGAGAGTAACATCTTACAGTATCCTTATGAGAAATAATTGATATAATAGATTTTAAAAAGTAATATATTCCAAATGAGTAAAAATCCTAAATTAAAAGGAGCTCCTACAACTCAATATGTAGAAGAGCAATAACTCAATTTTAAAAGGCTATGGACAGTTTATAAAAGAGAAAAACAAAAATGGATCATGAACACATGAAAAGATAAAATTCACTCTTCATAAGAAAATAAAAATTAAAACAAGATTGAAATTACATTTTAAATTTTTTTTATTGGTATACGTTTGCTGTACACAATGTTCACATTCCTTTTGGGGAGGTGGTACATGTACATAACACATCTTAATTTCTTTCTTCATCCCCTTTCCTTTCCTTTCCTTCCTGCCCCTCTCCATCCATCACTTGAACTCCTTCCCTTTCTTTTTTTTTTTTTTTTTTTTGGTACATGTTTGCAGTACATAATGTTTACATTCCTTGTATGGAGTTGGTACATGAACATAGCACATCTTAATTCCTTTTTTCATCCCCTTTCCTTTCTCTTTCTCCCCATTCCTTCCATTTCTTGATCCTTTTCCTCTGAGAAGGATCTAACTCTTTTCTTCCTATTATATATCTTTCATTTTGCTTTATTTTTACTCTGGGTTTTTCACATAAGTGAAACAATTATATTTAAGCTTTTTCTAATTTATTCCACTTAACATCATAGTCTCAAAATGTATCTGTTTTCCTACAAACGACTGAAGTTTATCTTTCTTAATGGCACAGTAGTACTTCATTGTGCATAAATACCACACCTTCTTTATCTGTTCATCTGTTGATAGACATATAGGCTGCTTCCAAGATTTATCTATTATGAATCATGCTGCTATAAACATGGGTATGCATGTATCCCCATGTAATATGATGCCCTTAACTCTTTTGGGAAGATAACATTTTTCATTGATATTAGCAAAGATCAAAGAAACTAGGTAACACACTAACCTGACAAGAGTGAAAGAGCAACATTCTTACTCATTGCTGCTGGGAGGCCAAGTTCACAAACCACTAGGAAGAACTATTTAACAATATTTATAACAATTATAAATGTCTTTACATTCTGACCCAGCAATTCTACTTTCAGAAATGTATTCTACCAATATGTACATATACTCGTGTATATGGCATGATATTTGTACAAATGTACTCATGCTACCATAAAAATAGCAAATATTTCCAACAAAACCCAACAAAATAGCCACTAATTAGAAAATGGTTAAATAACAAATGATACATCTATATAATGGAATCAAAAATAAAAATGCTGTGAAATGAGTGTACTGAAATGGAATGAACTCCAACATATAATGATAAGAAAGGCTGGAAGCAGATGAATGGAAGAAAAGAAGTGTGTTAGAGAGAAGGAAGAGAGGAAGGGGGGTAGAAGAGGAAGTGAGGGAGAAAGGTAGGAGTAGTGTAGAAAAGTAGTTTTAAAGAAGTAGTTTGGGGAATTTGTTTAGGTACACATTTACACAAACTATTTCTGGAAGGCTACAAAAGAAATTATAAGCAGAGTGTCTGCCAAATTTTTTTTAAAAGTCTGTTTTTTAATTTATTTGGCCTGTGCTTTGCTAAGTTGATGTACCTTAAATGATCATTAAGCCAAAAGTAATGATTTTTATCATAAAATTACTAACTTTGTATCTAAATTGATCTAGAACCCATATATTTGCATTATGCAGTCAAACTTTCCCAAAATAGCAATTATGATGATGTAAACACAATTAACTCCTAAAGTCCTCAATTCTGACTCTATTACAAAAATAAAGAATTTCACTATGTTACAATGGGATTACTATGTTGCAAACTAAATTATACAGAGTTTTGCTCTAACATCCTGTCCACCTAGGATATGATAACTATATAGTGTATATTAATTCATTCAGACCGAGAATTTGTAATCTGTCCTGTTAGAAATTCAGGGAAGAGACAAAAGGAAAAAGAAGAAACGCTTATATTGATGTATTTGTTTCTCAAAAGAAACTTAGGCTACATTTGCTCATATTTGAGAAAGAGTTTAAAAGCATAAAAATTGATAAACAGTAAGTAATCAAACAAAAGCGGAAGAAACTAATCACATGTGACAGCACAATCCAGCAGAAAATTTTTTCCATTTTTACCAGAAGAGTTGGGAAAAATTACCCTGTGCTGATTCCCAAATTGCTCTATAGATTTAAATCTCTTTTGTCAGTCCCTGAATGGTTCAAATTTCTCAGATTTGAAGATTTTTCGACCTTTGTGTAATGTTTATATTGCCTGGTCATGCAATTTATTGTATACATCTCTTTCCTAATTAAATCTATAATAAGTTTTGACCAAACTGATAACTCCTATTTCAAGGAGTACTTAGTTAGTGCCACATCTAAAGAACATAGTGCAAGTGGTATCTATACAATTATCTCATTTTAAAGTTTTTCTTCGCAAAAGGCTACTTCAACTTCTCACCATATATATAAAGCAATATCCAACATCTTTATTGAACTGTTTACCTATCTACTCTGGATCATTACTTCATATAAAAGGGTTTTGGTGAAATAAGAGCATGGTTTATTGAACCTTGCCCTTTAATTAGTATAAGCTCCTTAAAGACTGATGGTATGACTTCACAGCAGATAATAGAAAAGATATAGGAAACAGGGCTAAAATTAAACATTCCTTCCAAATGTTTCAGGCAACCCTAAACCTTGAAATGCCTGCCAGCCCCCTGAGAAGATCAATAGAGCAACTACTGGGCATATAAAACAGAAGCATGCACTGAAAAGTCCACTTAATGAAAATCCACAATGGGCATTAAGCCTACGTGAGAAGCAAGTTCTTACAGAAAAATGGATTCCCTCTATCTAAACCTCTTACTCCAATAGATGGTCCAGCGAGCAATTAGATCTGCAAAAACCAACACTCACAATTCCCAAACTGATTAGACTGCTTCACATAAATAAGATTAGTTTATTACTGAGTTCTTGCATTTAGGAATCACTAGACTCCCGATATTATATGCAAGCATTATAGAGTTATATTAAATAATAAGCCTCTTTCTTTAAAATATTCAACTCAAAATAAGAAAGATTTAGATTGGGTTTTGTGGAAAAAGCATCTTGTCTTTTACTGAGCAGCACATTTATCCAAGTCTTTTGATTTGCTTCATTAAATTTAATGCTCATATATCATACATTTTTTTATTTTATTTTAATGGTACATTTCATATATACATACTGATAACATTCATCATAGGGGATTTGTACCTGTACTTGATATATCTTGTTGCTTCTTTTTTTCCATTCCCGTCCTCTCCCTTCACCCCCTCCCTTATTTACAAAAACTTTGTTTCCATTTTTTCCTTTCATTTCTTATTTCTCTTGTCCCTCCATTATTTTTAAGAGGAAAAACATGCTCATATTTAACAGGCTGTTCCTAATAAATCCATCAATACAACAGGGTATACTGTATCTACTTTGAGATTCTATACTAGGTCAGAATATCTTTTTCTACAGCAAATTATTTATCTTACTAACAATTTATCAAAATAAATACCTCCAATGATACAGTATTATTATATATTTTTCATAACTGAAACTCCCCAGCTTCCCTAGGCAGAATTAATAACCTATTGTTCATACATATATCATAGTACTTCTCACATTTTTAATAGGTGTTATTATTGATGGATCATTCACTCCCTCCAGATTAGGACCCCCTCCCCAGGAGAGAGAACGGGTCTTATTCACCTCTAAAGAAGTCCCAATGGCTTTCATAGAGTCTCTCACATTATAGATGAATGAATACCAGCCAGAACTTGATATTCCTCTCTCTCTTCCACTTAATCCCTATCGTAACACTGGGATGGGATAGCAGGGCAGAAGGAATAAGAGTGGAGAAGAATTTAAGACCATTTCTAATGAGTCTCTCTCAGTCCCATAGTCTTCGTTCTTTTTCCTCTTCAACTCTAGTGGTATTTTGACTTCCAGATTTGTAACTCTCTTCTGAATGTGGCAATTGCTGCACAGGAGAGCAAGTGAAATCCATGACAGTTCCGTGCAAGAACAGGCACTGAGAGTACCAAATGACACTGCCTGCTGCAAAGCACTCTTTTATTTCTGTAACACAGCCTCTCCTCTCTCCCCTCCTCTGCTTCTACTCTGAAACTCTCTTTTTATCCCCCACTCTACTTTCTCCATTTCCCCTCTTTTGTCCAGGGTAGCCCATGAGCCAAAAATACTGCTGAGTAGGGACTGCTTGGCACAGTGCCATTGCTCTTCTCTCACACGCCCAGGACAAAAATCAGTCATTGTTTTTTAAAAATTCTTCTTACCTGTAACCTGGAGACAGCCACTACCAATTCAGAATGGACAGAGAAGATGAACTTTGTTTGGCATTTCTAGGAGATTTTCTTATCTTCCTGGGAGTAGAAAGTATTTATCTTAATATTGAACTGACAAAATAGTTTTTCTTTATTTCTTACCCCTCCCACATTTTTGGCTGCTCTGGAGCACTGTTGAAAGTGATCAAGAGGCAGCATCACGGCCCCAGAGCAAGAGTGCTATGATGCATTAGTGATGTCTTGCCAAGAAATCAACAAGAGAGAGTAGCAACATATATGCTATGTATTTGCCCCACTTGCTTTAACCCTTCGTCTAGGAAATTACTATTCCAGTATCCTCAATATAATCATCAGGGCTTGCAAAGTTTATTTAGTTCATACAACAATTAATTGAACTCAATTATGAGTTAATTAATTAAAATTGAGTGTGAGACTAGCATTATGCTAGGCACTGGACATACAAAGATAACTAAATATGGTCATGTCTCAAGCAACAGAGGTTAGCTTCTAACATGATATCTCAATTGTGCTTCAGTAAAACCAATCAGTAGAAAATATTGTCAGTCATCTTGCAGTTTAAAAAAAAAAAAAAGAAGACTTGCATTCCATATAGAGCCATTCTTCTAATTAAGTCAGAAAAGCTTAGGTTTCCAAAAGCCTATAGTAGTCACAGATGTTTCCGGGGGACTCCCTAAAGTTTATTACATTTGAAAGAATGTTAGTATCCATGATCTAAATTCAAATAATTAAATATGAAGTATTGCCACACCAAGGAGTTGGAGGATTTGTGGAGTATGTGTGTATAGTGTATGATAACAGTGACAATATCTGAAATCAAATGAGGAGAAAATGATAGGCTAAAGCACCATAATTCTGCCTTGTTATGAGAATATACCACACAAGCACTAACTTTCCATAAGGATTATTTCAGGATGATTTGTGACAAACAGAAACTATGCTACTGACACATACATTAAAGGAGTAACAACTTGCTATGTGTGCTAAAAAGAGCTGCTTTCCTGAAAAAGAAGGCACCTTGATAACAGGGCAGCATCAGGGCAGAGGTGACAGATCAGAATGGAGCACATATCATTTAGCCACGAGTTGGATCATTATCGGCCAACAGGGTGTCTTCTTCTCCTCTACCAATCAAATCCAGATCCCTACCAAACACTAGACTGCTTTTTCCCCCCATCTCAAAACTCTATTTGCCTTTGACATCTATAATTTTTAGTTTTTTGTTTTCCTGTGCCTGTGCAAATGCATATAGACTTCAGGAACATCTCTCAGCTTTTTAAGTTTTTAAGTAGATATATATAATATATCAATTATAGAATTTTAACTTAATACATCCAAACATGAATTTGGGAGGTAATGAATTTCCTCCAAACTATCCAAAATAATCCAAGATTTGGTCTATTTTCCAATTGATGCTCTTCACTCAAAGGTGAGATGGGCACATCCCTCCATCACTAAAGTGAGGCAGATCCACATGACAAAGAAACGCTCAATGGAAAAGTATTTCTCCAGTTGGTCCAAGGACTGCCCACCACCAAAATCTACTTGAGAAACATTAAAATGCAAATTCCTCTGTCATGCCCCAGAACTAGTAAGAGTTCATGACTGCATTTCAACAAACTTCCCAGCTGAGTCTGAGGGGCCTGAAGTGTGGGGAGTCCTACCATTCTAGAGTAATCAATCCACAAGGAAAGGTTTTTCCTATCTAGTCTCTGCAGGCATTGAAAATACACCAGCCTGATTAGTCACAACTGTGCAGTAGCTTCAGTGTAAGTCCAGATGCAGATCGCTTGAAATTTTTCTAAGGTTAATATGAGACCCTAAGTCTCAGCCTCAGCCTAGTAGACCGAGTAGTCCTATTCCTTGAATGCTGAAATCTCACGAAAGTCATATATGTCATTCATGTCATGATTCTCAAATTATTTACACATGGGGTATAGACCTATCTTCAAACCTTCTAAGTGCCATCATAGCCAGCTGTCACCTTCCACAGGACAGGTGGAAGCCATTGTAGCACCTTTCCAATACCTCTGGTCACCTCACTTGCTATTTGTTGACTAATATTGCTGGTTCCAGAAGGGCATCTCCAAAGTAAGCCACAGAGGGATTTTTGCAGGCTCTCTGGCCAGTGCTGCTCAAAACTGAGCATCTATGATTCCTCCAGCACCCGTTGATGCAAGAAGAAAAAACTAGCCAGGCAAATTTAAAGTTCAGACGTGGCTGCTGGGGGACAGCAAGGTCATATTTTGATTCCTTGGTTCCTTTTTAGGAAAGAAGAGCTCCGAGATAAATAGAGAAAATCATTCTCTCACTATTTTCAAATATCTAACCTTTATCTTTGTTTAACTTCAGTAATTGCTTGAGTTGAGACTTCTTTTAGAACCAAATTCAAGATGCACACTAAATTCCCCACTTGATTTTATTCAGTATAGATTTCCTTTTTCAAGGCCTCCAAATCTATGTGACTCAGGCATACAGATCTCACATCATACATTTTAACACACACACACACACACACACACACACACACAGAGCTACCATGATAATTATGAGATAGAATGAAAATACTTGAAATTGTGAATTTCTGAAGTATTTGTCAGCTTCTTGATACTTGTATTCTGCTTCTTGCAAAATACTACAAAGAACACGACTTTGTATAAAGATCTTACTATGTACAGGAGCACATATGCATGGAAGATATACACCAATGAAACAATAAAAAGTTGGAGATGAACATGACTAGAATGCAACTATTTATAATCCTAATGTTATCATTATGTATCTAAAATGTACCACAAAATTAAATTTTTAAAAATTCTAATTTGCAGATAAAAAGTAAATTTTGTAGGGTGAACACAAAGCTTCCTTCCAACCCTGAAATTATGATTTGCCTAATATAGCAGAAGCTGTTGGTGGTCCTCCCTTACCCCTTCACCAATCTGGGTTTCCAGGTATGCTTATAGCGTCCTACAGGAGCACCTGCACCTCTCTACCTGTCTAAGGACTTTCTCTGACCACAAGAAATCACCGTACATAGGAGGAAGGAGATAACACAGAGCTAAAGTCTCCAGAACAGTTCTCACCAATGACATAAGGAAGTTACATTATTAGCCAGCTTCTCACCCTCAGGTGCCTTACACCTTCTTCCAGAGGCAGATAACCGGGATGCTAACAGACCCTTCTGTGGCTTCCCTGTCTCACTTTACTTCCCTCAGTACCCCTGCACACTCATCCCCACTGACACTCAAATCCTAATGTTGGAGCATCTTATGGGAGCCCTCATTGACGCACAAGGTCCCACACCTAGGGAAGCAAGGCAAGATCAAGCTGGTTTGATTTTGTATTTATTAAGGACAAATGTATTCGATCATGCCATGGGAATTTAGAAGAAGTAAACAGTCCCATCTCAAAGAGTATGAGACATGTTCTTCCAGTTCTTAAGAAGTGGCAACTCTTCAGAATTTTTTCCTCAATTCACACCAGGGAGTTACTCAAAATTGAACATCAAACAGGCTAAAACCTGATTTAACGAGCAATTTTCAGGTAAAACTACAGAAAGTAACCATAGTTGTTCAGAAGACAAAAGTAGCATTTAGCATACTTGCCTTAAGAGAGCAAAGTATTAGGATTCCAGAGAAGTCTTCAGAGTTAATATTTGGCCTGAATAAGCCAGGTCTCTCTGTTTGGCTCACTATGTTTCCATTTTGTTTTAACTAAAACACTGTTCCACCTACATTTCATTAAATGTATTGGATTAACCCTAGAAACACTTGCTTTAAAGCTTTGCTTTTACCTTTTCTTTTTACAAAGCTGATATTTGATAATACTTTAGTCTCTACAACATAAAATTTTTATGAAATAAATTTTACCTATAAGTTACAGGTTTTCAAAACAAAGGCTTTTCTCTCTTCCATTGTTATACTGACAGAAATATAAAGACATGAAAAGAAGACTTTAAATTTGAGCTTCTGCTCCACTGAGTATGAGGTCATTCAAAATTTAATTTAGGATTAAAAATAAATTAATATGGTGTATTGGTACAATTTTCCCAAAGAAAAATATTAACTATCTTAAAAATAGTCATTACTTGTTGTAGCAACAGTGACAGAAAAAAGTATTTGTTTTTTCTAGAATATACCAAGATGCTAAGATCCCAAGCAAGCAAGTGTTTAAACCAAAACCACTCAGTGAGACAAAAGTATGAATGAAAAAAGGCTATGGGACCCTGATTCCAGGTTCTGTTGTCTGCATAAAAATTGGGGTATTTAATCTTATTGCTGGGAAGAATAAAATTTACCCTGAATCCAATCAAGTTTAAACAAATGAGCCCCTTCCAGAGCCCTAAGTAGCTCCCTCATGTGAACTTACATAGTATCATGGTTTTGTAAAAGTTGCAAAATATAATTATTTTGACTGTAATTTGCTGTTGAGATTTATCTTCATGCTCACTTTAAAGAAGAAATTCAAAATTTTATAAGCTTCAGATCCTGCGTAACCAGAATCCATTCCTCTGCTGGGTCTACATTAAAGCATCCCTGTACTTCTCAACTGAGCACTTAGCCCTAAAACAAATTCAGCAAAATGTCTTTTCCATGAGATACTTTGTAGTCCAACATTAATTCAGGCCTCATAGAAACTCCCCAACTAACAATTTGCTAATCCATGGACTTCCAGAGGTATTTTACAATTAGTCTAAACCTTTGTGAGAAACTTAGGAAGCTTTAGTGCATCAATGAGCAGTCAACAACTGTGGATTCCTACTGAGATGTGAGGTTTAAGCCAATTAGTAGTAACAAGGACTCTTTCCAAGGATGTGCTGATGTTTTAAATTAAAAATGTACTCTACTGTAGAGAATGTCCACACAGCATTCTCCTTCTTCAGCCAGTGTATTCTTACTATATTTTTGTGCTCCAAGAAAAAATGTTAATGGGACTCACAGAAACACCGAATCCCAAAATGAAATGTTTCTTTATAAGAAATCATAACTTCTTGAATTCCATTATTTTGTGGACGTCAAATCATGTAGCTCTTTTCATTTTTGTTTTTTATTTGCTTGTTTCTTAAGACTCCACAGCTCAATCTTCATTCTCTACACTCAAATGCCAGCCAACAAATCAGATAAAAAGAAACAAGCCCTGACAAAACGGCAGGACACTCTGGTGATACCACCCTACTATCCACTAAAGTTTAACCCAGAAAGGAGATCACTCTTCTCTCCAGCTCTTAAGCAATGTTGCCAAGTTTTCCTGCCCTGATTTCATCAATAACAACAGCATTTACTGAGGTTAGACTATGTGCCAGACTAGGTATTTGATATGCATTATCTCATTTGATCAGGCAACAGCCATAAAAGGAAGACACTATTAATGTGTCATGATACAGATAAGGAAATGGAAGCACACCAAGGTTAAGCAATTTGCCCAGAATTACTTTTTTTTTTTAAACCATCTTCTTTCTTACCTAAGGATGCTCAGCCCCATCCTCTCTCTGCACAAAGTTCGGCAGGTGACGGAGGCTGGCCAGTCAGAGAACACCATCTTCCAGCCATGATGATTGATTCAGAGATGGCATCATACTCATTTTCTGATGCTGCATGACAAACTATCAAAACATAGAGGATTGAAACAAAATACCAGCTTATTGGCTCACAGTTCTGTGGGTCAGCAGTCCAGGCATGTCAAGGCTATATTCTCTGCTCAGAGTACCACGAGGCTACAACAGAGGCTGAGAACCAGGAGAAATTCTCAGCAACAGGCTGTTGTAGTAAAATCCACCTCCAAGTTCATTCTGGGCAGAATTCAACTCCTTGCTTTTGTAGGACTAAGGTCTCTGTGATGATTAATCTTGACTGGCAATCCAAATGGCTTGAGAGATGCCCAGCAAATTAATAAAACATATTTCTGGGTGTGTCTGGGTGGGTTGTGGGTGTGTGACCTTGTGGATCGTATCTGGTCTCTGGTTCCTTTCTCTCTCTTTCCTCTCACTCTGCTTCCCAGTTACCATGAAGTGAGCAGCTTTCTTCTGCCACACCCTTGTGCCATGATATTTCTGCCTTGCAGCCAGCCTACCATGGATTAAAATCTCTAAAATTGAGTCAAAATACATATTTCCTCCTCTAAGTTGTTTATCTCAGGACTTTGGTCACAGCAACAACAACAAAAAAAAACCTCATAGAGTACCCATATCATTACTACTATCCACCCAGGGCCACTCTCACATATGGAGGCTGCCTACATTCCCTGCTACAAGGTCCCCGCCATCTTCAAACCAGTAATGGTTTGCTGAATGCTTCTCATACTTCAAGTGTCTTACATCCCCACTTCTGACCTATAGACCATGATTTAAATGAGTCTTATCATTAGGACAGGCCCACCAACACAATCTGTCTTAAATTCAACTGATTTGGAACATTAGTTTTATCTCCAAAACATCTCTTTGTGGCAACTTCTAGATCAGTGCTTTATAAAATAACTGGGGAAACACTGTTGTGTACAACAGGAAGGGCTGGAAATTTTCACAACTGTCCTAGCATTCAGAACTGCACAGCATGAGTATGAAAGCCAAGATAGATTAGTAAGAATCCTCTATATAAAGAAGGCTTTCTTCTCTGGGATCACTCACTATATGAACTACACATGCTGTGACATGGAGAGAGTGTAACGACTGCAAATAAAGCCAAAAGAGAACGAAGAAAGGCTGAGAGAAAGAGAAGGCTGATAACATCATTTAAGTCTCTTGATCCAGCAGCTTGAGTTGGCATCCTGTTATTTGTAACCAAAGACTTCTGACCAACACAAATCTTTCATACTCCAAGACCCAAGCTTTTAACTAGCTGAATTTTTCATTTTCCTTCTCTAGATTTTCGTATTTGAAATGTAATTTTATGAGTTTTTTACTCATACACAAAAAACAGGGCAGTGAGTAAGTGTTCATTTTTATTTCCCTGTATTTTTTGATGACATAAAAACAGAAGAAAGCTACGATAATTGGGGGAAATATCTTAAAAGTCACTGGAATAAATTGGGAGTATATTAGTAAGAGCACACAAAAACTATACTGTTTTTATAACTTTTACTGAGTCTTAAATGATTTCAAAATTAAAGGTTATACTTTTAAATCAATTGGTAAATATTCATTTAGACATAAAATTCAGCAAGCCATACTCCTTTGCTATATGTTTATAAATTAATTTTTTTTTAGGTAAAATATCTAAGGTAATGAAGTGAGAACCAGACTATATAAGACACTTTGCCTATAATCCTCCACTTTAGAGTGAAAAGTTTTAAACATAAAATCTAAATATAATTTAGTATTGCCTTCTAAAAAGTGTGCTGCTGTCCATATCGATTCATTTATTACTATTATGAAAAATAAAGTTTTCTTTCCACTGGAGCATCCTCTCCTTTAACTAGTATTATAGGCTGTACCTACTGTCACCTCAAAATTCATATGTTGGGGCTGGGAATTTAGCTCAGTGATTAGAGTGCTTGCCTTGTAAGCACAAGGGCCTGAGTTCGATCCCCGGCACCACAAAAAAAAAAAAAATTCATATGTTGAAGTCTTAATCCCAATACCCCTAGTTATGACTGTATTTGATGACTGGCTATTTAAAGATGTAACTAAGGATAATGAAGTCATTGGGATAGGCTCTCAGCCAATACAATTGGTGTCATTATAAGAACTGTGGATAAATAAATGTCTGCTGTTTCATTCACCTAATCTGTAATAGTTAGGGCAGCCCTAGCAAATTAACACAAATTAATGTGATGCCAAGTAAGATAATTGAGTTCCTGCCCTAGGCAAAGGTCTACATAGATGGAGATCAGGTACAACCTATGTGGTGAGCTGTGATGCATTAAAAATTTAACAAGCCTTCCTGCCCAACATGATAGTGAATGGCAAACCAGGTTTTCCAACACAGCTCCTTTCAGTGAGATGCCTGGAGAGGTTCAGGATTGGAAGAAAATTGAGGACTGTACAGAGGCTGTAGAAGAGACAGTTAAATTGTGTCCAGGTGTGTACCACTTGAACCATTCGTACCAGAATTCTGCACATCTGGCACCACTGAACCATTGCCTGTGAAGGGCACTATGTTTTCCAACTGACTTCTATGATAAATCCACAGGTATGAAAAATAGAAGCAATAAAAAAGAATGACACTGACAGAGTTTGAAGAATGCTGTTCTTCTTCACTGGAGGGTTTTACCCTCTGATATTCTGGTTTAATTGCCATGCAATGTAGCCCAAGTGTCAGGACTTTTAGAAACAACCCACTTGATTTCATAATGAAGCTATGATTGCAATCATTCAATCCACAGCACTGCTTCTCCAACATGTATAAACATATTGATTACCTAGGGGTCTTGTTAAAATGCTGATTCTGAGTCAATGATCTGAAATGGGCCCAAAAGTCTACATTTCTAAAAAGGCAGGATGATGCCACAGCTGCTAGTCTGTGAATCACACCTGGATAGCAATATGTAGGGTAGCACTCATTTAATCAGAAAAGCCAAAGAGCCAAAAGGGTTATTTGCATACAAGAAAACAGGGACATGTAGAATACATAAACAACTTTTAGCTTTGGCTAATGTCGGGTCTCCTTGCAGAGAAATCCATGAGTGAGACTTCACCTTCTTTGCTTTGTTTCCATAAATTTATCAAGCAACCACCACTTCATAGTTTGGTTACTGTGATGTAAGCCAAGCATTGTAGGGATGGGGAGAGTGGTAGAGACTGTGTGGAGTAAGTCTCCAAATGAATGCATTCCTCACTACTGAATTTCTGTTTGTACTGATATCTCTTAACAACATTATTTTAATATTAATATCATTAAGGTTTTCTGGGAATTCATATATATATGCAATTTTTGGTAAAATGAAACAAGAGTAATATTTCAGAATTTTCATTCCCCTTAACTGTTTATAGCTAGAAATAATCAGAAATGATAAGCTTTTCACTGTTTACAACACTACTAAAATTTTTATGTCTCTTGCTTCACCTTAATTAAAATAGAAATACTTTGCCTACTAATTTCAATTTCCAGATGAGCAAATAAAGATGCATTAATGAAGGGACTTGAACGTGATTTGGAAAGTTTATTCTGGTACCATGGTTCCCAAACTCTTTTGATCTGGGGCTCATTTCGATCTTTAAAAATAAAAATTTTTATCCAAGATACTTTTGTTTATATGGATTATTTCTACTGACATTTATTCTTTTGGAAATTAAAACAGAGAAATTTAAAAATACTAAATAATTTATTTAAAAATAACAATAATAAGCCAATTGCACACTATCATAAATATTTTTAGGAAAAGTAACCACACCTTACAAAATTTTAAAAAACTGGAGAAAGAATACTATTTTAAGTGTTTTCTAAAATATCTTTTTTGAGTCTGTCTGAATGGAAGACAGCTAACTTCTCTTTCAGTTTTCAACCTAGTGTGTTAGTTAAAGCATGTAAAAGCATGTATTGTATTAGTTAAAGCATGTACAAATCTTGCACCTCAAGATCTCTGATCTGGAGAAGGAAGAGTATCTTAATATTCTTTTCAGAAAATTGTAGGTATCTTTGATGCTAAACCAAAACTCATCAAGTATCCCTTTGTGGAAGATTAGCTGCAGTGTAAAATTAGAACCCATATCAATGAAATTCATTCTCTGTTACATTAAAATCCACAGGCTATTTTGTTCTTTACATGCATCTTTTACCCATGAATATTTGTGTGGCATTTAAAGCATACTGATTTTCTGAGTTATGGCACTTTTTCAAATATTGGTAAATTTCATTATAAAATATTTTAAAAAGTGCATTCATTAACATTCCCATCAGTATTGTCAAAAAATCCTACTCTAATTGGGATAGTATCAAGGTTATAGTGGTAGACACAAATTTCCAAAATTCAAATTTTCAAATACAAATGCTGTCAGTTATTGCCCTTACAGTAATAAGAGTAATCTAGATTTGTTTTTAATGTCACACAAATATTAACGTATTGATATTTCAATATCAATAGTTGCTTTTTATAAGTCCCTTTTCATCTGAAAATGATGTTCAAAAAAATGCACTTAGCTCAGCTAGAACTCAACTCAACAAGGGTTTTTTTTCTCAATATATTCATTGGATTTACATGCAGTAGAAGAGTTTTATGTGTACTTCCTGTTTAGTCACATAGGATATCAAAACACTGTGGGCTCAAAAATCAAGATTTGTTAATATTAATAGTTTTACTTCTCCAATGTGGATCACATTAAGCAAAATTAATATTTTCTTTTTCCTGAAAGTGTGTGGCAACGAAAAATACAATGACAATTAGTACATTCCCATAGCGGCAATTCTCTCACTTTGGATTTTCTGCTATCACACTTTGACTACAGAATTTATTTATTTATTTTCTTCCCAAAAGAGTTAAAGACATCATAGTACAGTGAGACATGCATAGCTATGTTTGTAGCAGCAAAATTCAAAATAGCTAAATCTTGGAAGCAGCGTATATGTCCATAAATAGAAAAATGGATAAAGAAAATGTGGTATTTATATATAATGGAGCATTAGTCTGCCATAAAGAAGGATAAACTTGAGGCATCTGCAAGAAAATAGATATACCTAGAGACTAGAATATTAAATAAAATAAATCAGACACACACACTTAAATACCACATGATTTCTCTTACATAAGAAACCCAAACTATAAATGAAAAGCAAAATAAAAGATACTGCAATAGAAAGTAGGGAGATACGCCCTTCTCAAATGGGAAGGGGATCAAGAGATGGTGAGGAGGGGCAGGGAGGAGAAAGGAAAGGGATGAAAAAAAGAATTAAGATGTGTTGTGTACATGTACCAACTCCCTACAAGGAATGTAAACATTAGGTACTGAAAACATGTACTAATAAAAAAAACTTTTCAGTAAGAGCAAGAAAAATTCATCCAACAAATACTGCATGCTAAGAAGACTAACCTAAAGCTAACTGGAATTGCAGAGAAATTAGAGAACAGCCCACATGGAATAAAATACCTTCTTACAAAAGTTGTAGGGGAAAATTTTCCAAGTACAGGGAAAGAACTAAGTGTACAGATTAAGTGATATTTACAGAATGCCAAATAACTACAATGAAAAAAGCAGCTCTTCATGATACATCATAGTCAAATTCCCAGAAGCCCAACACAAGGACAAAATCTTAAAAGGTGTGAGAGAAAAGTCAAAAAAAAAAACAAATCATCTATAAAATTAAACCCACTAGGATCACAACAGGTTTTTTAACACAAACTTCGAAAGGTAGAAGAGCTTGGAATGAAATGTTTCAGGCCCTAAAAGAAACAATTTCCAACCTAGATTACTGTATCCTGCAAAACTGTCTTTCAAAATTGATGGAGAAATAAGGACATTCCCTGAAAAAGGACATTCCGCAACAATTTAAGAAATTCATGAACACCAAACCATCATTCCAAAAAATATATGCAAAAATATCCTAGACAAAGAATGAAGCAAATGAAGTCAAAAAGTTGGGTGAAATGAATACATAAAGCAAGGTGAGTAGTTAAACAAAAGGGAAAAATAAAGGAGTCGATGACAAAAAACTAATGCAATGACAGGAATAAGTCAATACCTTTTAGTAATAACTCTCAATGTAAATGGCCTCAACTCCCCAATTAAAAAGCACAGACTGAACAACTGGATCGATAAACAAAACCCTATAATCTACTGAATTTAAGAGATTCACCTAATCCCAAAAGAAATTCATGTACAACAAATCAAAGGATGGAAGACAATATTCCATGCTTCAGGACCCCAAAAGAAAGAGGGACACCAGTTTCATTCTGAGACAAAGTAAACTTCAAAATAAGCCTGGTCGGAGAGAAAGAAGGTCATTATATATTAGTTAAAGGAACAATTACACAGGAAGAGATAATTCGAATATTCATGCACCAAATATCAGTGACCCAGCTTCATAAAATCAACTCTACTGAACATAAAACATCAAATAAACTCCAACACAAGCATACTGGGCAGACTCAATAACTCACCTTCACAAATAGATAACTAAACAAAGAATTAACAAAGAAATATCAGCTGAACCACACTCAAACAAATGGGTTTAAATAGCTATATACAGAGACTTCTGCCCTACTACAACACAATACAGGGGCTGGGGATTTAGCTCAGTGATTAGAGTGCTTGCCTTGCAAGCACAAGGAACTGAGTTCGATCCCCGGCACCACAAAAAACAAACAAAACAAACAAACAAAAAAAAACACAATACACATTCTTCTCAGCAGCACACAAAACTTTGTCCAAAATATACCACACACTAGTCCATAAAGCCTACTTAAATAAATACAAAAGAATGGAAATCGGCTCATATATGCTATCAGAACATAGTACACTGAGACTAAAAATCAATTGCAAAAGAAACCACGGAAGGAGATGAAAAGAAGGGGAAAACACATGAAGAGAAAGGGATGAAAAAAGAATTAATATGTGTTGTGTACATGTGCCAATTTCCCATGATGAATGTAATTACTATGCACTAAAAACGTGTACTAATAAAAAAATTTTAATTTTAAAAAGAAACAACAGAAATTCTGCAAACAACTGGATATTAAATAGCACACCACCGAACATTCAGTGGGTCACAGACATAATCAAGAAAAAAACAATTCCCAGATTCAAATGATAATCCCAATACAACATACCAAAACCTGTGTGATATAATAAAAACAACCAGAAGAGGGAATTTTTTTTATACGAATGCTCACGTGAGAAAAAAAGAGCAAGCACAATTAAATAATCTAATGATACACATTAAGATACTAGAAAACTAAGAAGAGTCCAAACCCAAAACTACCACAAGGAAGAAAATGATAAAGATCAGTGAAGAAATTAACAATTGAGAAAAAGTTAAGAAAACAATGAAATTTATAACATTAAGAAAAATTAAATATTTAGGAATTCACCTAACCAAGGAAGTAAAAGTATCTACAATGAAAACTACAAGGTTTGGGGATTTAGCTCAGTGGTTAGAGTGCTTGCCTTGCAAACACAAGGCCCTGAGTTTGATCACCAGCACCAAAAAAAAACAAACAAACAAACAAAAAAAATCACAAAACTACAGTACTCTGTAAAAAGAGATTGAAGAGGACACCAGGAAATGGAAAGCTATCAACTGTTCTTGGATACACAGACTACTGTCAAAACAGCCATACTTCCAAAACTTATTTACAGACTTAATGCAATCCCAAGCAAAATACCAACAGCCATCCTCCAGAACTGGACAAAACAATACTCAGATACATATAGAATCAGAAGAAACCCTGAATAGCAAAATCAATCCTGGGCTAAAAGAGCAAAGCAGAAGGCATCACGGTTCCAGAGCTCAAGTTATACTCCAAAGCTACAGTTATAAAACAGACTAATGCTGGCAGAAAAAGAAAAGAAAGAAAGAGACCAGGGGAGGGAAAGAAGGAAGGAAGGAAGGAAGGAAGGAAGGAAGGAAGGAAGGAAGGAAGGAAGGAGAGAGAGAGAGAGAGAGAGAAAGAAAGAGAGAGAGAGAGAAAGAAAGAAAGAAAGAAAGAAAGAAAGAAAGAAAGAAAGAAAGAAAGAAAGAAAGAAAGAAAGAAAAGAAAAGAAAAGAAAAGAAGGAAGGAAGGGAAGGAAGGAAGCTATGCGGCTCAATGGAACAGACAAGAGAATGCAGAAGCAATCGCAGAAACATTTAGCTTTTTAATCTTTGACAAAGGGGACAAAAAATATAAACTGGAGGAAAGATAGCTTCTTTAGCAAATAGTGCTTGAAAAACTAGCCATACCCATGCAGAAGACTGCAGCTAGGCCCACATCTCTCACCATGCACTAAACTAAAATAAAAATGGATTAAAGATTTAAATGTTAAACAATAAATACTTAACCTGCTGGAAGATAAAATAGGTAGGGAAAATCTTTTTGAGCAGAACCCCATTTGCACAGGAAATAACATCAAGAATCAATAAATAGGATTATATAACTTGAAAACCTTCTGTACAGCAAAGAAAGCAACCAACAGAGTGAAGAGACAGCCTACAAAATGGGAAATCACTTTTTCCAGCTACACCTCTGACAGGGGACTAATATCTAGAATACATAAAGAAGTCAAAAAACTTACATTCCTCTCTCCAAAAAATAAAGGACCTCATAAAAAATGGACAACTGAAATGAACATAAGTTCTAAGAAAAAGAAACACAATGGCCAAAAAACATATGAAAAAAATGTTTAATAGCTCAAGTCATTAGAGAAATGAAAATTAAAACAATACTGAGAGATACCATCTCACTCTAGAAAGAATGGCTATCACCAAGAAATCAAATAACAACAAATGGTGAAGAGGCTTTGGGGAAAAGGAAATTCTTAGGTATCATTAGTAAGAACATAACCTAGTACAATCACTACAGAAATAAAAATGGAGATTCTTCAAAAGAAAAGAAATTCCTTGCAACCTTGATAATTCCCTTTCTAGGTATCTTCTTGAAAGAATTAGAAACATCATATTACAGTGACACATGCATGCCTTTGTTTACAGCAACACAATTCAAAACAGCTAAATCTTGGAAATGGCCATTCATCAACAGATGAATAAATTATTAAAATGTAGTATTTATACATACTACTCTGTTACAAAGGATAATTCTGTAGAAAAACCGATACACCTTGAAAACATAATGTCAGTGAAATTGATAAGACACACAAGCTTAAAGATTGCAGGCTGGGGATTTAGCTCAGCAGTTAGAGTGCTTGCCTAGCAAGCATAAGGCAAGTTCGATCACCAGCACCAAAAAAAAACAAGAAAAAAAAAATTGCATTGTTCCTCTTATATGAGAAACCCAAAGTATAAACAATGAAAAAGCAAAAATAAAAAGATAGGTAATAGAAAATAGGGAGATAGATCTTTCTCAAAGGAGAAGAGGACTAAGAAATGGAGGGAGGGGAGAAAGGGAAAGAGAAGAAGGGGATGCAAAAAATTAAAATGTGTTATATTCACATACCAACTCCCCACAATCAATGTACTGCAAACATGTACTAATAAAAATAAATATTTAAAAGACATAATTGTACTAACGACCCAGAAATGGTATTTTCAAGCTGGAAACAATTTAATCAATACGAAATTTATGTAAATGTTATAATTAACTTGAGATTTCTGGTAATTGATTTAATTTCACCCCCCATATACAACATCTGCATTGCCTTTTATAAGATCTAAAGTTAAATTTTAACATTTTTTATGCATTACTGACAACAAGACAAAAATGAAACCCAAGAGAACTGAAAAACCAAAAACTCTAGCTCTGTTAATTGACCAAAGAAGACTCCTAACAGAACCCTTAAGGATGTGTTTGAATTGTCTACTTCAGAATTTTGAGAGCCAGAAGCAATCATAATCAAGTATCTTCCCAAATACCTCAAAAGTTACATTTCTTATCACAATTGGGTCTCCTAAAGCAAGGTAGACAGATGATTTTAAAAACTATTGAAGACAGATGGTTTTGTAAATTGTATTGGACAATCCATTTGATGAGAGATTTAAATTTGACAGAATTAGAATTGCTGTAGCTCTGTAATAGTTACCAGCACCTCCACTAGCTTTTATGGTGTAGTATGTTCCAAATGCAGACATAATCTCCAAAAGTCAGTGAAACTGTTATTAATATCGCTATCTTACAAATAAAGAAACTGAAAATCAATTAAGTAATTTGAACCAAATCCCATAGCCAAAAAGCAGAAAAGGCAGAATGTAAATATGAATCAATCTAATTCTAAAATCATGCTCATAAGTGCTCTGCTATGCAGTCTCACTTTTTATTATTTAAATTCTGCAAATTTCTGAAGAAGATCTAAGGTAGCTCCCAATAAAAAAAAATAGATGCAATCCAGTTATAAAAATAATGATAAAAGAAAAGTAGTTAAGGAAAGGAGCTCGTTATATCAAAGAGCCCAATTAAAATATGATTTCCCAGGCAGCCTTCGGGAAAAAGGAAACACACATTATACTCTTCCCTCTATCTAATACATGGAAATACAGCAATAATTTGAAATAGGTCAGGTTTCTTAGAATGAAGCTCTAAGAAAATGTCATTGTGTCCATGGATAGAGATGGGGCACTAAGCAAAACTTTTTCCATATACACTAATATCAACACTCAAAATCTACTGAAGATGCAATGCTGAGTCACAGTTCTATGAAGGAATCTCTATCAGCACATATTATTTGGAAATTTAGTATAATATAAAGTTCAGTGTGTAAAAAAGTGATTATTTAAAATGTTTCTTGGATAGGCTTTTCACACTGGCTTTGATATATTAACTGCTGTAAGAACTGGCCTGCCATAGTGAGCAAACAGGCAGTAAGACAAAATACATACAGTAAACAACTATTTTCAGCAACTGGACATTGGGCAGTGCAGCTCTATGATCCCAAAGAGGGAAAAAGATGAGAAAAGCCCTACACTTATCCCAGCTTACTAGCTAAGGCTATGTCCAAGGTACAGTATAAGGAAGAGGAAAATAAAACATGAATAACAAGAAACTGTTTTCTTGTCATTTATTCATTCAACAAGTATGTATTGTTTATCTTCACTTTCTTATGCATTAGGGATACAACTGCAGCCAAGTAGAAGAGTTCTTCCTTTCATAAAACTTGTCCAGTGGATGAGAAAGGCATTTAACAAAAATAATCATATCCTATAAAATTAAATAACTACAAAAACAAAATAACTAAGAAAAGGGTTCAAAGTAAGGATAGGAATCTACAAGAGTATATAACAAATATAGACTAGACCTGCACAGAAGGCTTCCCTGCGGAAGGCATCCTTGGGCAGAAGCCACAAGCATCATACACTGTTAACTCCATGAAGGGGATGAGAGTGGAAGGAGAACATTCCATAAAGAGAAACTCATTTATGCAAAGAATCTAAGGTAGGAGGCAAGATGACATGACTGGAGACATAAAGGGCCTGAGGTTTCAAAGAAGACAGCAGTATGAAGAATATGAGGTGAGTTGTAAGAAGCAAACAAATTCAGTCCATGAAAGGTGTTACAGGATCATAAGCAGTTTGTTTTTTAAGAACGATATGATATTATTAAAAGATTTTAAGAAAGAAGAATGGGATGACGTAGAGTAAATGTGGCTAAACCATTTGCAGTATCCAGATAAACGAAACGATAGCATGTCTAAGAGTGATGCTGAGAAAACCAAAAAGACATTAGGCTATCAGGGCACCCGTCTATTCAACTGTGAGATTCATAAGATGAAAGATGGTCTGTATGACAAGACAGTTTAGACCTAAAGTTCTCAAAACTTGAGTGTACAACAGAATCACCCAAAGGTTTTGTTTAAAACACAACTGTATCCCTCACTCATACTCTAATTTAGTAAACCTCAGGTGAGCTCAAGAATATGTAACTCTAACAGGTTCCCAGAAGATGCTGACACTGTGATCTTGAAATCACACTTTAAGAACTGCTGAAATAATACATGCTACGATAACAAACCCTGTGTGATGATTAATCTGCATTGTCAATTTGATTAGCTTGAGAGCCACCTAGGGGATTAATGAAGCACACTTCTGGGTTTGTCTGTGTGGGTCATCGAGGGATGACATTGTAAAGTAAATGTGACCCTTGGCCCCTTCCTCTCTGGCACTCTTGCTCTGTGCTCAGTTTCCCAGCTGCCAGGAGGTGAGTAGTTTAGCTCTACTGCACCCTTTCAAGTCGGTACTTCTGTTTTGTAACCAGACGACCAGGGACTGAAACCTCTGAAATTGTGAGCCAAAATAAGCCTCCCATTCTTTAATTTGTAGGTGTCAGGTACTTTGCCTCACTAACTGAAAAGCAGATTAATACACCCTGATATCCCAGCAGCTTAAAAAAATAAAAAGTTTATTTTTACTTATTCAAAGTCTGCATTGGATAACTTCCCAGTGCAGTTCTCTTATAAATAGAAGTCCAAGTTGCTCCTACTCATAATGATGTCATCTAGAACATGTGACATCCAAGGATAAATGACAAAGAGAGACCTGGAGAGTCATGTGAGATGTTCTCAGGGGTCAGGACTAGAAATGGTTTATGTTATCCTCACTCAGATCTCATTGGTTGGTACTTAGTCACGTGATTCAAACAGAACTATGAAGGGGTCTGGGAAAGGTGAAGGAATACAGATATTTCGTGAGCATTAATAATCTGACAGAGTATCTTCTCTCTCTAATCTCAGAAGAGAGAACATCAGTTAAAATAAAAAAACTCAATATATGTTATGGTCTGTGCCTAAATGTCCCCCCAAAGACTCATTCAGTCACAGATAAGGCTTTTTCAGAGGTGGCTGAATCTAGAGTGTGTGATGCTGGGATTAAGGGCGTGTAATTACTAAATCAATCCACTGATTGGTTTGGCATCGCCCTAACCCTGGCAGCCTGGATAAAATATAAGGGATAGAAAGAGGCTTGCCTCTCACTTTTTTTGCTTCTCTTGCTTTCCTTGCTGCCTCCTGCCTGTCTGCCGAACCACCCTGCCTTGGATCCAGCTGATTGTGGACTGAAATCTCTACAAAATGTGAGCTAAATAAACCCTTCCACCCTTAACTTTGGGTGTCGGATATTTTGTCTCAGCAATGAGAAAAATGTAACTAAAACAATATATTACCTGGTTTTATAAATTGAATATAATTTGTAGTTATTTACTGAAATCTGGGTTTTTATTTTTCTTTAGACAAAGCACCCTTTACAACTAACCACTGTTCTACACACACACAGCCCAACATACAAACACACATATGCAAGCGCACACGCACACATACACACATCTCTTCTTTAAATTATCTCTTCTGCCCTTACCATATTCAAGTTGGCATTGCTGTACTTGGGGCATTCATGGATTGAAGTGATACAAACATGCTGAGATGGGAAAGAAAATAATACTGATTAAAAAACACAAGGCTATATCATTTCACTCCCCTTTTCTGTGAATTCAAACATTTGAAGTAGACTATTTTGTTCAAGAAGCAGCCTTATTCTGAGAAGGTTACATACCCTTGGGATGCTCCACTTCCTATACTACCTTCAAGGTCTTTACTATATTCGAGGCCTGGTGATGGCTGAGTGACAGGAGAGCTGACAGTTCCATTAGCTGCAGAGGACAGACAAGTCAATCAAGACTTCTCATGTCTCTAGGTAACAAGCTGGGTTTCCGAAAGTAACCCAGATTCCAGCAGGACAAGCTGTAGAGTCATGTTTCTGTATGAAGTGAGTTCTTCAAGGGTTACTTTTACCTCCAGGATCCTCAGTCAACCAATTTGAAATACAAAGCATTAGTCCTGCTACAAGCTTCTGCCAGGCTTTGGTAGCACTGAAGTAGAGTCCAGAAACACAAACCTGGAGTAAGAGGAAAATTTTCTGGGCTCCAAAACATAACAGGGCTGAGGTTCATTCTCAACTACTCATGGTCCTACAGGCAAGAAAAGATGCTGCAATGACTACTTGGGGGCAAACATCTTGGTCCCAATCTGTGGAAATCAAAGAGGTCATATTTTAACATTTGCAGATTATTTTTCAATCTCCAATTGTAGCACATTCTCACACTAAAGAGTTACTTCGTGTGAAAAGCACAACTAGTTTGGGGAAAATGAAAAACTAAGGGGAGAAATGATATGTCAGTGAGGAATAAAGAATGTATTTATAATCTAATGTCTCAATATAATTGATGTACTAGAACTGTTTCTAATTAAAAACTAGTTAGGTTGCTGTTTAGAAATAGTTTTCACAGGATTTCACAGATAGGTATACTTTAGAACATGCAGAATCTAGCTGCTGCTTTGAATCTACATAGTACAAATATATTTAACTTCAAGTTCTTATGACAGTGACAAAGGGAACAAAATGTTAGTTTCTTTTCATTTTTTTTTCTTTTTAAAAGTTATTTTTCAGTCCTGGGGATCAAACCCAAGGACTTGCTCATGCTAGGCAGGTGTTCTACCTCTGAGCTACACTCCCAACCCCAAAATTTGGTTTCTTAATTCTTGACTTAGGGAGTTGTTTTTCCAAAGGTAGCTGAGCCATTTGTAATAACTGTCATTAACTTCATTTATTAAGTATAAAAATATACTTAGCCTTACACAAATATGATCTGCATTCAGATCTCTACCCATCCAGGGAAAACAGCTAGCTAAATGGTACTGCATTTATAGAATAACAGTGTGACCTAGGAACTACTTCCAGGGAGGAAAAGTTATGTCAAGAATGAAAATCTCACTCTGTGATATGCCATGCAGAGATCTGGGACCCAGAGCTTTCAAAGTCTCCAATAACACACAACACTCCATAGAGCACAGTTGGTCAAGGTGTTATTTTCCTTTAAAAAGATAATGATTATATTGCTCTGGGATCAATTACACTCAATGTGTAAATATTTATTGGAGGCCTACTGCATTTAAAGCAAATAACCCTGGATAACTCTACACCACAATATTTAAAAAGTATATATAATGTGAAACATGAGTCTAGGAGTCAGGGTTCATTTTTTAGCATATGGAAAATGAGAGTAATATGAAGACACAAACATGTTTCAAATTGCTTTGCAACTTATTCAAGGGCTATGTAGTGTAACAGGAAAGGATTTTTATGAATTTTTTATCAGAGAGATACTTGAATTTCTCCGTCACTCCATCTTTTCCTATCTGTGGGATCATGAGAAAATTATATGATCTCACCTAGCTTTAGTTTCGTCATCTGTAAAAAGGTCATGATGCTATTTACCATATAGAGTTGCCACAAGAATTAAATGAGATATATGAAAGAACCAAGTATGTAATTAATGTTCAATAAATGAAAGCAAAATTGGACTGTAATTATTACCATTCAGCCTTCTGTGAACAAATGATTATTAAATGTGGCTTACCAAAAAGGATATAATTTCTAGACAAAAGCTTTCTTTGTGGAAATTTTTAAATATCTAAATGTATGACCATTTGTTTGTCAACATGCACTAGCTTGGAAATGTCTGCTGACCTTGAGAGCTGTTTTATGAAATAAAAGTGAATGAGAACAAAGAAGGAATTACTTCTGACTTGTTAATTATAATTTCTATAGCATATTTATATTTTTTAATTCTCGTTGACCTTTAATAAAATTGTTTATGTGTCATCATATATATTTTGAACACTTTTAGATAGATGCCTAAACAATTTATAGAACCAGGCTTTTGTTGGCTTATCAACTACAACATACAACTTCAAGTTTATCAACATCATTTGAAAAAAAGATGATTCCTGAGCCACAGATTCTAATAAAGAACTGCAGAAGTGGAAAGTTATTTTTGAAAGCTGATCACTTTTAATTAGTTCCTATAATGTTATCATCATGACAAACTGGGAGAAATATGTTCATAAATACTGGAATTTGAAGGTCACATTTGTAGAGAATATAGCTGCAAGGCTTTTTCTAACTGGCTGAGTAGACATACATTTTTATAGTTCTCAGAAAACTTCATTTCTAGGAAGGAAATGAAGGAGGTCATGGTCACAGTTCCTTAAAAGAAAAACTCTTAAAAGAATGTATTAAAAAGAAATTAATATGTCTTTTTACTAATATGAAGTTCCTGGATTCTGTCTTCCACACTGTTCAACAGAGTTAAATGTCAGAAACTAGTAACAAAGCTTAAATCTTCCATGCCATCTCTGACAAGACTGTAAATCAAAAGGCTGTCAAATTATTTAGTTTTAAAACTGAAGGTAGACTTCCTGGCAGTCACATTTTCCAGTACTGGTGACTCTGACTATATCCAGAGGGGACCTGAACAAAACAGAGGCAGGCAAGGATGGAGAAGGGCAAAAGGAAATGAGAAGTACAATGAAGGAAAGAAAAATAAAAGAACAGTTTCCAAAGCAGGAATAGGAAGAATTGATGTTATTTTTCCAACTGCCTGGGATATAAAGAAAATTCAAGAAAATCAGAAATATTTTCTTAGTAAGATATGGTAAACAAAATCAGATGTCTTTTCAGAATCAAGTGTTTTTAACTTAGATGCAATTGTACTTGTGATGCAAGTGTCCTTGTGAGGACACTTTAGGCAAATATCTTCAAATTACAATATAAATACAGATTAACTTTTCTATTTTAGCTTTAAATGTGGCTTTATGAAAGCATTCCAGGTATTTGGATCACCTGTCAAATCCAAGCAGTGGTATCAAGGCAGCATCTCTGATGCGTTGATTGGAAGGATAAAGGCAGAATTTAGGAAATTAAGTAAATCTCTTATCTAATTTGCCCTTTGGAAATAAATGAGATCCATTTTTTCCACAAAGGTAAATTCCAGAATTAGGATTCATCTCTGCTAATTTCTGTATAGATAATCTAACCATGTTCTTTATAAATAATATCATATCTTTCCATTCTCCTACAGAAATACCAAAATGAACAACACACAAGCAAAGATTAATACTAATCTGTTCAGATCACCAATTTCTATAGAAGCTAATGACTAATAATAATGTTATTCATAAAGCTATACTAGGATAACATTAAAACAAATGAATTTAAATACACAGCTGTCAAAATATACCCCATAATGTTAAACGAAATAAGTCAGACACACAAGCTTAAATACTGCATGGTTTCTCCCATATGAGAAACCCAAAATGTAAAAGGCAAAATAAAAGATAAATAGGAAATAGTGAGGCACATCTTTTGCATATATGAACGAGATCAAGAGACGGAGGAAAGGGAGAGTATAAAAAAGAATTAAGATGTGTTATGTACATGTACCAACTCCCCACAAGGAATGTGATCATAATGTACTACAAACAAGTGCTAATAAAAAAAGTTAAAAATATACTCTTTAAAATATAATTTGGTACGGTACAAATATGCACAATAAGGCCCAATGAAACTTTCAGTTAACATTACCTCATAATGGGTTCTATTACATATGCATTTACTCACACATGCACATTAATAAATATATAGGCAAAATCCCATTTGTTGAAGAATTTCAAAGAGCAAATAGCCATAGTTTATCTTCCTAAATTTTGAATCATATGAACAGTCACCAGAATACAGTGTTTATAAAAGAAAATTCCACAGCAGAATTTTCTGATTATAGCAGAAGCTGCAGGCCCTAGCCATAGGACATGCTTGTCATTTATATCCACAGAGTTTCTGTTTCTGCTTTCTTTTTGTTGTTGTTGTTGTCGTTCATAGTGGTGGTGGTGAATATTTATTCTACTTCAAATGTTTTTAGGTGACACTCCTAGTTTTGGGCAGAATTGAGGAACTGGAAACTCAACTCATATCTTGTAGGAATACAATTTTAAAAAACTTTAGAAAATTGTCAGACAGTATGTACTGATTTCATGCACACACTCCTACACGCTGTGACCCAGCAGTACTTTTTAGCAATCTGTCTGAGAGCTGTGCTTTCCAGTATTATAGCTACAAACAGTAAGCAGCTATTGAACACTTGAAATATTACTACTGTCGCATGCTGTAACAATAAAAAAATTTATACATGTAAGGATCCAGGTTGACCTGAATACAGTCATCTTCACCATCACTTTCTTTTTCCTTGGCAGGTAACCCTGGCATTCATCCCAAACCATAGAGGATCACCAAAGTTGCCCTGGACTGTTCCTTATCTGTTTCTTAACCTTTGGCGTGTTAACAGTTTTGCAAAAGCCCGAGTACATACTGGTCAGCTGTGGTCTGCTTTCTTAAGAGAACCAGGGCAGTTTCCAGCACACAGGGACAAAAGATGTACTTGGGACAACTCTTAATGCCCTTCTGCTCTTGGGTCCTTCCTGGGTAATTAACATTGTCCGGCAGATATGTACAACTCTTGTTAGACTCAGAAGTGAGCACTGATATGACTACATTATAGAAAGAATATAATAACCAGAAAAATACAATGAGTTCAATGGAAAAACCTTTTTTCTAGGTTATATGATATTTTTGCAGTCTTAACAATGTCACTCTACAGTTTGCATAGTTTTAAGGTGATTTCAGATCCACTGTCTTTCTTTTCTCCTTTCTTTCCCTTCCCTCCTTTCCAAAGCAGTTTAGTTCTAAAGCCATTAGGTAGGACAGAGTATGGCAGATGTTCAGAGCAGGAAGAGTACAGAAGCTATATAAGTTCTGACCAGGTGTCAGAGCCCAGGAAATGTGAGGAAGACATCCATGTGCGGGAAGGATGCAGTTGGGGTGTCAGAGCCTGTACCGGGTGATGAAGTATCTGCCCAGTGGAGGCTGTGATGGGAAATCGGTGACATTTATGGAGTCTGATCAAATAAAAGATTTATTAAGTATAGTGAGTGCCAGAGGTCTCACTTTTAGGAAAAGAACTACATACATGAAAAAGGAGAAAAACTAGAATGAACCCTGTGGTCTTGGATTGGAATTGGAGGCATTAGTGGTGTGTGTGTATGTATGCATGTACAAGTGCATGTTTGCATGCAGAAATAGATTGTATAAATGTGCTTATATGTATACATATAGATGTGGTTTTATGTTATATGCTTATATGTATATGTATAGGTGTGGTTGTATGAATATACACACATATATTCTCTAGCTCTGTGCACTCTGATTGCTACTCTGACAACAATGACCACACTAACACGCAGATCGAAACATCATTTTCTGACTGAGAGGAAGAAGAAGAGCTCCTTGGAAAAAATGGCTAATTCCACAGCTGGAGCTGGGAACATATAACATGAGCTTAGAGCATCTTGTTGTACCAGAAAACAAGAAAATGCTCCCAGAATGAATAAGGTATTTCAAAAATATCTAGAAACCACCTTGAAAGGGCTCTCACGGACCAAAGCTGAGGCAATTATATCAATGAAATACATAATGATAATAATGGATTGTAATACATTGAACTGTAATACCCTGAGGAAATACATTTATAAATAAACAACAAATTGAAAGTCTGATGAGGACTAGCATTTACATAATTGCACAGCATCTCCCCACAAAATATTTGGCAATTACATGGTGGGGGGGGGTAAGACTGTGGGAAAGCCTGGGGGATACTAAATCAAGTGATGAAGTGAATATGGTCAATAATGGGACAGGCCAGAATTAGTACCACAATAAGATGCAATGATAGAAGTCAGCATCATTCTGTGATGTTCCTGCAAAAGATATACAGTCTGAATCTAATCATGAAGAAACACCAGACAAGCCCAAATTCAGGTACATTTTACAAAATGTAGACCTGAAAATCCCAAAACACTGATTCCGAGAGTCAAGGAAAAACTGATAAAGTATGCCAGATGGAATGAAAATAACAGATTCAATGTACTCTGGAAAGCCAAGGGAGGAGGATTGCAAGTTTGAGTTCATCCTGGGAAACTTAATGAGACCCCATCCCAAAATTTTACAAAATTTTTTTCAATACTGGGAAAGTAGCTCAGTGCAAAAGTCCTGGGTTCACTCCCAAGTACCAAAAATGGAAGAAGGGGAGAAGATATTAAATGAAAACTATGGTTCTAAACTGGATTCTTTTGGTAAGATTTTATTGGAACATTTGGTGAATAGGCTCTGAAGATTAAATGGTTACTCCGATTAATTTTCAGATTTTGAAACTGTCTATGCTGAATTCTGTCCCTCTCTTCCAACTCATGCATTGAAGCTTAACCTCCAGTAGCTCATAAAATGACTATATTTAGAGACAGGGCCTATAGGGGTGATTAATTTAAAATGAGGTTGCTGAGGTAGGCCCTAATCCATTCTGAATAGTGTCTTTATGATAGGAGGAAAGTTGGATTTACAAGGAGACATCAGGGGTGTGTGTGCCCAGAGGGAAGACCATGTGAGGACACAGCAGTTTAATATTCAGTGGTTCAGGAAAAAATATTTTTTGAAATGGACATAGAAATTTTCTGTATGATTTTGGTTATTTCAAAGTAAGAAATATAAATATGCATTAAAATGTTCAAATCCCATAAGAAGTGTGTGTGGAGTTGAGAGAAGAGCAGATCAGGTAAAGCTCCATGCTGTTTTCAACATACACAATGAATATGCGGCTTAGCTGTTCCAGGTCACTGCCCACGACAGGCTGAGTGAAAATGAGTTTAAATTGAGAGATTAAATATGTGGATGGAAATATATATCAGCTATTTTTAATGAAAGAGACTTTAAATAGAAAAGTCCTCAAATTTTTTCCCATTCTTCACTCTCTTAAAACCTGTCTTCATCTTCTGTAAAGTTGTGCTTCAGCTTTTTAAAGGGAACCCCTATTTACAAACTAAATGTTATGAGGGCCCCAAGTTTATAAATAGGTTTGTAAAATGGAGTTACTTTGGCTAGAATAATAGTTCTCAATAAAAAATAAAAGTCAAATGCACTCACACTCTCCTTTCCTTCTATCATAGGCTCGGGAGTTCTGGGATGCCCACTAAGTTTCTATCTGTATGAGGGCTTCTTTGGCTCTTTAGAAAGAGGTGTATAGATTTTAGGTCTTTTTCCTCTCCGCACATCCTCTTACCCAGGATTTCATTAGCACGGGAATACGCCAGAGGACAGCCACGGCCAAAGGGTGGCACTACGCTGACAGGAAGCTAGTACTGACATTTGGATGCTACTGACCCTTCAATGCTACACAGTTCTCCCAGAATACAGAAGATCTCTAGAGCAAAGAGAATGCCCAGCACCTCTCTGAAGTGAACTGGAATACTTCTAAATCTACCTAGGAGAGTTAGAACACCAGGAAGGACTGACAGGATTGGTACGTGCTGGAAAGAAGTGAAGAATTGAACTGCCCAACTCAAAAGGTTCTAGACTGAGTTATCTCCCAGAAAGTTTCTAACATATCAATTGTTTTCTTAAACTCCCCCAGCGCCCCCATACACACCCACACCCATAATCTTATCCTTGTGAAGCAAACCCACAATTCATGGTAAACTCCACTCTCGTTCAAAAATACTTTATTCTGCTCTCTGATTGAGGACCATACCTTGCTACACCATTGACGTCAGAGCTGTTCTTGTGATTTCTTCATGTCTAAGAAAAAGTGCCCAGTGTGACATGTGTCACTTCTGGACAATATCTTTAGAGCTAACACATTGTTTGCTGTCTCTTTTCCCTGTAATAAACCAGCAGCGATCTAGGTAAAGGCTGCTATATCAGCTAATCCCAGAGTGAACTATAAGGAGCAGAGTTGTAGTTTGACACTCTGAGTTATGAATCACTGAGATTTTTTGAGGGGTTCTCTGGCATAATAAACTTAGCACATGCTGACTAATATAATATCCAGTTAGCTGGTGTCATTTCATACAAGCAAAAAGTTTATTGCTCAAATAAATACTTTAAACACATTTAGATGGGATATCAGATAGATACTTAGTCAGATATATTGAAAGATATCTTTCAAAAATCCCTGTCATGTTTTGTGTCTACAAAGTGCTCATTTGCTAGATAGCTAAAAAGTTACAACAGTTGAAGACCCTAGATGTGAATTCACACAAACTCTACTTCAGAAGTCCACATCCAAGCAGGGTATTTCTTTCTCTGTCAGCCAGAGAACACGTGCTAAATTTTGTCCTTCCTTTTTCTCATGTATTACATTATCCATACACCTTAGAAATTATTGCCCCACAACCACAAGTAGGTGGGGGTCATGAGATTCATAAGTACCTAGAGACCCATTGTCCCAGTCATTTCTCATTCACAGATGAACTTCAAAGCACCAAAAACTACAGGTATGCTTCTAACCCTTTCAAAGGCCCTTTATTGGCAAAATTTACTCCATCTTAAATAAGAGAGTCATTAATGTGGGATAGTCCTACATTTGACTAGAAAAGCGATCTGGTTTTCACAAGTATCCCTACGGAAAATTACTATTCTACTATACAAATGGTAATAAAAACTCACTTTTAAAATTCAATAGTAAAACCTGGACTATCTCCTACTCTTCTGCTAGCAATTTATTTTAAAAATTAGTGAGAACAGGAAAAATATATAATAATGACTATAAAATACAACAAAAAATTCCACTGGAAAAATTGGTTTTCTTAACAGTGGACCAGCTATTAATACCCACGAGCATTATCTGAAAGTTTAGAACAGAAGGTGATAGATTGCCCCCATTGGCCCAGACAAATAATTTGGCCAATATAATCTACTTAATGAAGTTGGAATTTCTCCTAGAAATAACAGCTGTGCCAGGAATTGATAGAAATTCAAAAAGTTAGGTTTAAGATATCCTAATTTCTGTAAAACAATATTTTGCAAATTGTACTCCTGAAAGCTTTTAAAAAATTATCTAAGAGTGTTAATAAGTATTATGTAGTAATTTCTAAATAAATTTGTGAAACACCCAATACTGTATTATATTCTTTTTTTCCAATAGATATTAGCATATTAAAGACCTTCAAAACTATTGCAGTAAAGAAACCTGTTTTACATCATTTAATGAGTGATTCACAGACTTACTGGGAGCATTTGATAACATCCCTGGAAACCAATAATTTTCTGGATGCACTGAAGGTTTAAAACTGTATAAATGCCAAGGGATGGTCAGCTGATTAGAGCTAAATTCTCAAAATTCTTTCAGGTCCCTAAAGTATCAGACTCTGTGAGACAAAGATATACTACTCTGAAGAGACACAGTTTAGAGCAGTGTAAACCACATAACATCAGTCATGAAATAATTACAGAGAAATGCTTTTACACTATTCCTGAGAAACTGCAAATACAGAGTGTTTAGTGGTGTCACATAGGAGGTGCTATCTGGTTAGGCAAATAATGAATTCATTTTCAACTCCTATCTGCAAGTGGTTCTTCTAACCAGAACAGATTTATACCCTCTACTACCACCTCCCAGACACCAGCCATCACTGCTATGATGGTAGAAACATAAACAAAGAATGCTCAGCTTAGAGATGCATACACCTATAGCATCACAAAACCACTTCTGGGGTTACTGAACAAAGATTAATTTCAAGATTTGTGATTAACAGTCTATGAGCTCTCCTAATTACAAGATACCCCAGCAAGCCTTGCCTTTGCTGGCCTCTGTAGTTCCGAGCTGTCTTTCAAGCTGTCCTACCTATGCCCACACTGTCTTCTGCTACCCTGAGTACAGATGTTAGTAGCTCTCCAATCTTCTTGAGAACTCTGCAGATTCTTTCAAAATAAATAGGCAAATGTTCCTTTGAGTAACACTACTGGGTGAACAGCAACAGATAAAAGTGTATGTAACAATATGTCTCTTGTATTTGAAATCACAACGTGCTAGACCTTCAGCATCTCCACTACCCCCGCGTGAAACCCGAATTCCATTATCCTCCACCCCAATTAGTGTGAGATATACATACATGCATCTAAACTTCCTCAGAAGTTACAATTAAAGTTAGGTTGTTATTATTGCTGCTGTTTCCAGATGATTCCTCAGCCTCTATGGATATCATTGGATATTAACAGTTACTAGTAGGATTTATGCATTTCACTCATTGTACTCAGTTAAGTCACAAGTCTAGAACATTTATGACCCTTCATATTTACTGTCTTAATCTGCTCAGGTTACTATATCAGAGGCTGGAGGGCTTGAACAACAGTCAGTTCTCACAGTACCCAAAGCTGGAGAGCAAGGCACTGGGAGAGCCAATGTCTGGCAAGAACCTTCTTCCTGGTTTGCAGATGGCCATCTTCTTGCATCCTCACATGGAAGAAAGCAAGAAAGAGGGAATCTTGTTTACATATCTTCTTAAAGGGCATCAATCCCTTCCTGAGGCTCCATCCTCATCACCTAATTACCTTCCAAAGGCTCCATCTCCACATACCACCACATTTGGCGTTTCCACATATGAATTTGACGGAAACACAAACATGCAGCCCATAATATTCTGCCCCAGCTTCACAGAAGTCGTCTTTGTCAAATGTAAAGTACATTCATTCCATCCCAACAGCTCCAAAAGTATTTCCTCATTACAGCATCAACTCTAAAAGCTAAAGTCTCATCTAAATGTCATTTAAATCAAATATGAATGAGATTCATGGTACAGTTGATTCTGAGGCAAAAATCCTCTCTAGCCGTGAACCTGTAAAACCAAACAAGTTATACGCTTCTAAAACCCAATGCTGCTGGGGATTTAGCTCAGTGATTAGAGTGCTTGCCTTGCAAGCACAAGACCCTGAGTTAGATCCCCAGCACCACAAAAAAAAAAAAAAGACAGTTAAAACCCAATGCTGAGACAGGCATTGAGTGGACACACCTATTCCAAAATGAAGAAAAATGGAAAAGACAGGGTGGGTCCTAAGCAAGCCCAAAATCTAGCAAGACAAACTCCATGAGATCTTAAGGCTTGAGAGCAATCCAGACCTTCTGAGTTTCCGTCATAATATTTGGCTAATGACCTCCCAAAATTCACTTCAGCATAAGGGTTCAATTAGTCTTAACAAAATTGTGACATGGAGATTGGCTGGCCAGCTGGATTGGCACACAATTTACTTTACCAACAGAGTGCACATTCTGAGTCGCCTTGTAGGACGTTCTCTGGGCATGCTGCACATTACCCTACACAACCACAAGTTCACTTGTAATCTATTTGGTGGTTGGGATGGGCTGGCATTCAAACCCACAGAAAAGTGTTCTTCGTATTTAAGTGAAGAGACGATAGTAATCCAGCAGGATACCCCACATATACTTTGGTATATTTACATTTCAGTTTTGCTACCCCTTTTCTGCTTTTAGTACAAGGAGTCTACTATAACAAATCACTTTTTCCAGGTAAGTACAATTTCTTTTGCCTTCTTGGAATCTGAGTAAGATTGTACCTGCTGACCTCCTGATCCTGACATTTTATTACCTGATCCTCAGTCAGTTACTGTCTTTGTTTAGGAATTTTTCCTGTCTCCTGGGCAATGATCAACCTCTTTAAAGACCTATATCACTGAAAAGACTTTCAGATTAAAATTCTGACTGGAATAGCAATATATTTACAAAACTTAGCCTGAATTCTTAAAAAATAATTTAAATATAATCGATATACCTTTTTAAAAACTCCAGGTCATTAATAGATACCATCTTAATTTTTTGCCTATGTGGTGTCTAAATGTTTTTCAAAATATTATGACTATATATTATAGGGGTTCCTTAATCATTTAAATATATTTTATATATATCTATACATTTAACTTTTGTAATTGGTAATTATTTTTTAAATATTTGCATTTATTTACATTTATCCATAATTGTTTTATCTGTTTTATTTCATTTATATATATTATAAATAGATTTTGAAGAAAAATAAACTGACAGGACATAAATTTTGGATGAAATTTTTCCTTACAGAATAACCTTCCCAGTAACAAGTATACATTTAGACTCCAGTCTTACCATATATAAAACTATTTCCACATAATAAGACAAATTCATGTGAGGTTAGTCACTTTCTGACACTAGAACAGCCATTAGTGATTTCGTTTTCATTACTGTAACAAAATACCTGAGACAAACTACATTACAAAGAAAAGATGTTTATTTTGACTCATGGTTCTGGAGGTACAAGGGTAAAGTAGCACTGCGC